>JAUESI010000038.1:7248507-7268108 GCA_032275145.1 Synergus laeviventris | reverse complement strand
TGGCGGCTTCGGAACCTTCAAGTCGAATCACGCGTTTTTCATTGAATCCTGTATCCAGTGTATTATATATATCAGTGATACAAACTGATACAAACTCTGTAAAGGTCTGGCCTGAGCAGTGAGCACAACCGTGAACTGAACCCGTAACCCACGTAACGCCATAACCTAACCCGATGGGAGTTTTGTCCTTTTCTATCATATTTTCCGTATTTATTGTCACTAGTTGGAACTAGCTAGTGGTAAAACACATTTTCGGAAATTTTCCATGGCTACACAGGCTACACAGCTACACATTTCAAAGTTCGAGCGTGGTGAGTGGCGGAGAGAATCGTATGCGCCGGTTCTATAGCTTCGAGCAGATTTAAAAAATATTTTTAAAAATAATTTTAGAAATATTTGATAAAATACATTTTTAAATAAGTAAATGCTAAGTATTCAGAATAAATGTTAAATAATAAACATTCACCAAATGTAAATAATTTGTTTAATTAACATTATATAACCTTTGTTTTTAACAAAATTCGTAAACAAATATATTGTTTTTCCTTTTTTATCAGCGTTACATTTTTTTCTGATTAAAAGCAAAAGGAATTTAAAGACAGCACAATATAATAAAAATAATTTAAATACATTAAAAATTGTTATAAACAAAAATACCTCAATAATATATCTTTAAAATTTAAATTTTTCGTTGAAAAAACTTTTTGTTTCAATCACACGATACTAATAAGGATATATTATTTAAAAATATTTTGATACAGATATAGAATTATATTTTTATATTATTACTATAATAACTCTATATACACCTAAATGCAAAATTTCTTAATGTTTAATACTAATTGTAAGCAGATGCGTATAGGCCTTAGTAGAGGAATTAGATAATTTGAGATAGGTTCAACCGTTCTGACGAGAAAATTAATGAATCTTGAAAATTTATTTAGCAAAATGATTGACATCGATTTCGTAAAATATATAATATAATAGAAGTAAAGGAATTTTAGATTCCTTTACGACGCAAAAGATCTCCAATATATGCGCGAATGTAATTATCAAACAACATTATAAAGAAGCATTCGCGCTATAATTGCTTCGCGAATAATTAAACAAATCAAGAAGATGCCAAATATTGTTACATCACAGGGATAACAGGTAGAGGTAAGCAGAGGTAAGTGAAATCTAAATTACAAGCCTTTTATCTCATTATTCGCATTATTCATTTATATTATACATTTTCATGTCAACCCAACCCTGGTTTCTATAAGATTCTAATGGAAAGCAGGGTTGGGTTTACATGTTTACAATCGAAAACAGAGTCAAGGCTTCGTTCTTTGAACTGTCTTGAAAATTCTATACATATCATGCGCATTCTTCATGCTACTTTTGTTCCCAACTCCACAATTGTGATTGGTCTAGAATAATAAAGAAAAATAGGCGGGGTATGCGCAGAATTAGTGCGCATTGAGTCTTTCGTCAGTCGGGTACCAAACGATTCCTGTTCGCAATAGGATTGATTTTGCCCTGATATTTTTGTCTTTTCTCCTTTGAAATTGACTAATTTTAGTATTTTACGTTATTCCTCAGACTGAATATGCAAAAAGAGTAGTATAGGTCGATAAAGATGCGAATTTATTGATAAATATTTCGGACTATTAAACTTTGTCTCGTGGCGTACATTGATCAGTCTGGGTCAATGAGTCAGTGTAATATTTTAACAGTAATATAACATTTTTCCTCGTTCCTACTTGATACGCGATAGTCGCCTAATTATTCGTTCTTTTAAACAAATATGATTAAAAGATTATAGAGGCTTTCGTGAAAGGTTTAATACTTGTAATATATTGGTTTCAACTTTCATCACGAAACGAAGAAAATGGCGTCCAACCAAGAAATTGATTACGTGTTGTCCGGTGGTACTGCATGAGCAGTGTACTTAAAACATCTTAATCTTATATGCCCGTCATGTTTCCGTGTTTTTTATCTGCTTCAGTACATTGAAACATCAAGGATAATCAATTAAAATCAAAAATGGTAAGTCTTTCCTTCAACATTTTTTTGTCAATTTCTATCATTTATAAATTTCTCTGGAAGTCATCCAGAGGGCGCGTCGATTCGAGTTATTTGAGTTATAAATGGTTATAAACTTTAGAAGGGCCAAGGGAGGTAGGATCAATAACCTGCAGTAACCCATTTATACAAAATAAAAAAAATTAGTAAAAAACAAAAGTATTAATATCTCTTAAGTTTACAATCTCCCTGTTTTTTGTGACTACATACTAGGTACAAATTAAAATTTGATTCAAAACAAATACATAATATTACTACTCCCTGAACTTTATTGCTTTTTCCTATATTTATTACTAAGGCATGTATCATCTTAGCTCCTTCTCTTATTCTATCCGGAAATATTCAAAATTAATATTTTATAGAAGAAGTAGGACAGAAGAAATGTAAGTAATATTTGAGGAATATTACTATAAGTAGCAAATATATCTCATTTTAAAATTTTACACGTCAGGAACGAAAAGTTTGATGTCGTAATTTTAGTATATTTTTTTTAGACAATGTAAGTTCCATATGATAGCTTCGAAAATATTTTTACTCTAGATTACTTTTAATTGTATTTAATACCAGTGTTATTAATATATATATGTGTATATATATGGATTTAAAAAACTGAGTTAAAAGAATCTTAAGGGCATGTGTTATTTACCATATTAGCAAATTTAGATAACCCGGTTTATTTTTACTCTTTGAAAAGAAGTGTAAGAGCCAACCTATTTTTTTTAAATGTTCTCACAGTAATTACCACATGCCCTTAAGGCCATGTATTATTTATCCGATTCCTATCTTATCGACATTTTTTTGTCTGCGATCCGCGAAAAGTGACCTAAAAGGTGAAATTTTACAGGACGAGCGATAAAAGAAATCTAAAAATATCAGTTAAAGAATTTATAGAATTCATCATAATCCGAAAATCGATTTTTTGCCTAGTATGTCCCTTCTCTCGGTTCGCGTCACATATTTTCTTTAATTTTAGAAGTTTTCAATTTTAATATCTCGATAAATTTGAAGTAAAGTTGCACAGAAAAAGATGTCGGTAAGCTAGGGATTGAATATGTAATTCATGGCCTCTTAAAGTTGTTCAATATTTAACGACTTTAAAACTCATTCGTATTTATGTTTTGCATCTCAAAGCATAGGTATTGTGAATGTTTTACGCAAATGAAATGTTGCATTTTAATTTTACAACATTTTTAATAGAATTCAAGCGTTTTTATTATATTTTTATTATTTTTATTTTTTATTTTTTTATTATTAGCCAAAATTTACATCCACTTACCGTGCAAATTTTTACATACCCTAATGTAGCTTATTCAATAAAGCCCTTTGAGATTAAATATATTTCGTTACACTAAAGTTTTTCCAAATGAATAATTTTCCTCACTAAATCTGAATGCTGAAAGAAATTACCTTGACATAGTCATAATAATAATAATAAACTGCCGCTATTAATGCATGAATGTTACAGAAAATTTTCAAATTTTACAGTTAGAATTTAACAATGAAATTATAATATTATCACCTAGATCAGGGGATATAAATTTATAAAATCATCAGTGATCAACGTGATAAATGTGCAACGGACCAAATTCATCACGACCATCGTTGTCATTTTACTACAAAATTGTACAAAAGTAAAATATCATGTGAACCTATTTTTACATTTCTTTAGTAAAATTACCACGTCAATCACTGATAACTATGTCCACTGATCTACGTGGTAATTTTAGATAAATTATTTTGTCACGTGACTTGGCGCTTATAACTATAATTAAGGTTTTCAGGCATCTCATTTGAAACCTATTAATGAAAATTAATTTTCGTAGCAGATGAACTTAAAGAAATCGATATGGAACGTTTATCTACCGGTTAAAATGCATTTTCTCTATTTGTTTTCAAGTGAGATGTCTGAAAAAATAAAAGCCTATAAATAATATATAATATAATAATAAAAACCTACTAAATCGGGCTAAAACACACTACTTGCCAAGTTTCAGTGCGTAAAATACATTAATAGGTTTGAATCAATTGAGTCAATAAAAATGACAACTCGTTAAAGTTGTCAAAGAGCACAATTAGATAACCCGGGTTTATTCAACGATTATTACCTTAAGACCATGTATTAGTTATCCGATCCCTACCTTATCGGCAAAATTTTTGCTGTATTTTATTGAGATTTCAAGTTGAAAATTTCTAAAATGAAAGTACAAGTATTGTACATTTTTCTGGTCCTAAATTTTACATTTATAAAAAAGATTATTATTATTTTATTTTTTCATTAAAAATTTAGAACCAGATAAAGGCACCTCTTAGCATATTTTCTTTAATTTGATAAATATTGAATTTGATATCGATAGGGTAGGCATCGGATAACAAATACATGGGTTTAACAATGCATTACTAATGCAGAGACAAAAAATATCTATTTCAAATATTTATTGGGTAAAATAAAGACATAATTTTGAACATAGGACTTCAGCCCAACACCCTTAAATAAAGTTTTGTTACTCATGATTGGAGTCCAATTTCAAATAAGCTTGTAACAAGTGGAATATACATTATATATGGCTCAAATCACTTCTATCATATTTTTAATGACGGAAACATACTTCCCTACCCCCTTTAAACCTCACGCAATACATTAATTTAATGCGCTATTATTTCAGTAAGATAGTTTAAAATTAGTTTTATTAATAATAGCTGTTAATAATTGTTTTTCTTTTTATTTTATGTTTTAGCCACGAATAGATCCTCTATCATTACTCAAATGTCTCAGTGTTCTACTGGGATCCACTGGGGGCATCAAAAGTAAAGAGGAAGTTCAGCGTTTGTCCAATCTTATGACCAAGTTCTCCAAGAAACTTGTGTCGAAATGTATATACATCCAAATCTTAAAAACCACCGACACTGATCTTCTTAGTCAGTAAGTAGTGCTATTCATTAAATACCATTTAATTAGCGATTTTTGAACTTTGCTCATATTACTATTTTTTTCGTCTGCGACTTAGTAGATTTCAATAGAGTATCGAGATTATTGCGTCTGCATTCACAGACTCTCCAGTGATTTTCGTTAGATCACTAGCAATAAGCTTGTAAAACATTTGTGGTTCTTTTCACATATTCATAATATATTATCATTTTAATATTATCAATTTTGAAAAATATTTCTTAAATGCGATATTTCTGCTGACAGCTATAAATATATGCTTTTGTGAAAGAAAACACTTTCACAAGTTAAATATCAGTATCACACTTGGATATTTCTTAACCCTGAAGATAAATGAAGGTTGAGAAATTACGGTATTTTATAAAATTACGCCATCCGAAATGACTCGATTTATTTCTATCGTTTAATGACGTAATTTTATAAGATAAGTTCATTTCAGAGCATATAATGGTGATTTATTACAGTCCAAAAGTAATTAAACATGGTTACAGTAACCAATTACGTACGCGGTCAAAGTAACCCACATATCACCAAGCTTGCTCCTAGGTGATGGGAATTTTTTAATCTGTAGTATATATAATTTTTTTTTATTGATAGAATTTTCTGTAAAACAAAAATTGCTGCATAATAGATATCTTGTTATATTACAAGTTCTAAGCCGAGTCACATGAATTGCAGTGGTTAAGGGCATGTGTTACTTACCATATCAGCAAATTTAGTTTTCCCATTTTTTTTCCAGGTTTTTTTCTTCAATTTTTACTTTTTCAAATAAATAACAGTGCACATAGGTCAAGAACATGAACATGGAGGGCTGTACACTATTATTTTTTTTTTGTAAAAGTAAAAATTGTAGAAAAAAACCTAGGCAAACTGAATTTGCTTATATGGTAAGTAACACATGCCCTTTAGGCCATGTATAAGACACGTGACTCGGCGCTTGTAACCACATTTCTGGTTTTCAGGCATCACATTAAAAAAATTAACAATTAAAATTAATTATCCGTAGCAGATAAACGTAAAGAAAATGATAAGGAACGTTTATCAACCAGCTAAAAATGCATTTTCTCTATTTGTATTCAAGTGAGGTGTCTGAAAAAATGAAAGCCGGTAAGGTAGAAATCCGTATTTTCCGTAATTCCGTATATTCAGACGTATTTTTTTGACAGACCAATGACTACTGATTTCGATAGTTAACTTTCCATAGATCCTTCTAAGTGTAATGAAATGTAAGTTTGGAATGACATTGTCAGGAAGTACTTGTGAGACTTGGGAACCCTGATTCATGAGTTGAAAGGAGCCATATATAAAAGACCACTGCTATTAGTGAGAGTTTAAAAAATATGTTGTGTTGATACTTGAAGAAGTAAATGACTGTTCTTGTAAAATTTGTCTTATTTTTTTTTAAGGGTATATGTTACTTATCATAAGAGCAAATTTAGTTTCACCAACTTTACACTCACAATAATAGATATTTTTTGATAAAATTAGATCATTTTCCTCCGTTTCTTATAGACGGAGATAAATGGCTTAGTTTTTGTGAAATATATTTATTATAGTTAACATAAAGTTAGAGAAACAAGATTTGCTTATATGATAACTACCACATGCCCTTACATGATCATCAACTCTTTCCATTGGTTATATATAGTTATATATAGTATATATAGTTACAAATAAATAATGAACATTACATATCTAAAAAATATTATAAAATGACGCTGATGTTACATGCGCTTGAATAACATTTACAATATGTTAAATTGTACAATTAAAATATTCACAAGAATATTTACGTTAGAAGCCATCTGCAACATTTTCTAAGACGACTTTTTACTTTTTTATTTACAAGACTTTCTAAATATGGAGAGTGCCAAATAAGACTTTTATCCAAAACCCTTAAGCTTAAGGACACATTTTACTTTCAATATGAAAAAGTTTAGTTTTGCCGACTTTACGTTCGCACTAATAAATATTTTTCGCTAAAATTGACAATCTACCTCGGTCTTCATCAAACGGAGGAAGATCACATGCCCTTAGGAAAGACTCAATTGGACGGTAGAAATTTATTTCAAGTAAATTGAGCACTAGAATAAATACATAGCTCAATGAATAGCTAGAAACTAGCAGTATTTGTAAGCTTCTTGTTAAATAAATGGCTTATACTGCCTCCCTCCTTATATATTGTATTAGGTTACTCATTATCCTTAGAAAAACTAATCTAATCACACCATTGATTCGTAGTTGACAAATGTTGAAATACATGAAAATATTACTTTTTGTTTTAGATTTATGGGTGTGGGTGGATGGCATCTTGTTCATGTGTGGCTTACTGATGGCATTGTCGCTAAAAACTGGGCTTTAATTCAAGAACTATTGGAACTTCTTCTATTGTGCCCCGTAGACGTCGAAAGATTAAAAAGTAATAACTGCCCAAAACTGATTAAAGGTTTGTCGAAAGAGGGCAGCCATCAAGGTGTCAGAGTTTTGGCCAGCCGGCTCGTTGAACAGTGGTTGAAAATCGTTAAGGGGGAAGCAGCCCCTAATTCAGTTCCAGCACAAATTATAACACTTCCTGGATCAAGTAAGCAAACTGCGATTGTCCACGCTAGGCCTGCAAGCGTAATCTCTAATACCCAAATTAGTTTTAACGAGAAAAATGAGACTGATAAAAATGCACAGCTTGCACAAAGTAATTCTTTCACCATCGCCGAAGTGCAGGACATTCAATACATAGATCAGCAGCAGCACTTAAGCGAATCACATTATCAGTCAATAACGGAGAAAGCAGTGTCTGTACAATCACTTCAATTACCGATAGTTACCAATAATAAGCCTTCAGCACAAGCATCATGTCAACAGTATCATCCTTCTCAACTCCAGAAAAAACAATCGTATGTTGTACCTTCTGTACAAACATCAACAGCTGGCGGGGGAGCAGGACCCGTTTACAAAATTACTATTCGTGATGGTAACCGACTTTTAACAAAACTAGAGACGGATGTTGCGCATATAAATAATGCAATTGATCTTCAAAATACTGAAATAAATGGTGAACCTGCTAACGAAGCACTTCAATCTCAAGATCTTCGAGAAATTGCAGCGGATGCTGTTGTTGGTCCTGTTAGAAGTACACAAAAAGTTGAGGACCTATTACTGAATAAAAGCAGCACCAAAATTGCGGAAGGAACGTGTATTGAATCCTCAGATCGAGATCCCAGTGAAATTATACATGTTGTTAATTCTAAAGACAATTGTGAAGCTGATAATATAAACATTAAAGACAATAAAGATGTAAAACCTGTTATTGTTAGTGATAGCAGTAGTAAGTCTACTAGTGACAAGGAAAATCGCGATTCTACTAAAAGAGAGAGTGATAAAAAAAGTTCTAATAATAGCAACAACAGTAGTAGTAGTAGTAGTAGTAGTAGTACAACAACAGATAAGAAAAGTAGTCATCACAGTTCATCATCATCATCATCATCATCTAGTAAAAGTTCTTCGAAGCACAGCTCAAAAGAGAGTTCTAGTTCACATCGCTCAGGATCGAATTCTCATCGTTCTAGCGCACATCGTTCCAGCAGTTCTAAAAGTACTACTTCAAAAGACAAGACAAAGGAAAAAGATAAAGACAACAAGGATAAATATCAAAGTAGTTCTTCTAGTAGCAAACACAGTTCAAGCAATAAGAATAGATCAGATCGTGATAAGGAGCGAGAGAAAGAGAAAGAAAAACTCAAAAAAGATCAAGCGGAAAAAGATAAAGCGACTTTGGAGAAAGTTCAGGGTCCAGCACTAAGTTTAAAATTAGGAAAGATCCCTAAGAAAAAGACCGATGATGAAAAGTCAAATGATGTTTTAATGAAAAAGTCCTCTGTAGAATCTAAGGAGGGTAAAGATAAAGACAAGATTGACGCTAAGAAGGCAGCCGCCGTATCGGCCATTGCAGAGAAAAAGAATATCTCTATTTCTATAGAGAATAGAAAGAATTGTCAAGATTCCACGACGCGACCTAAGACTGTCAAGACTTTTAACTCAAAATTTAGGTCTACAGGTTTAGAAGAAGAAGTGAAGCCTCCACCTCCAAGATCAATAAAAAAGCTGAATCAAGTTGCCGATAAGAAAATAATACCTTCAAAATTATCTTCTCTGAAGAGATCATCACCGTTAAGAGAAACCAGTTCGTCAGCCGATAAGAGACCCAGGCTTTCACTTGATAGTCCCATCACGCCTCCAGCCGATGAAAAAAAAGGAGGAATCAAATTGATTCCACCAAAGCCTAAACGTAAGTATAGGTTACAGTCATCTTGGAAATTGGTTGAAATCTCTTATTATCCTTCTGTTTTCCTTAACCATGCACTATTAGAGAGAGTAGGTACAAAACGGAGATGGTATCAAATTTGTATATTCTGTTGAACAATTCTGACATAATAAGTAGCCAATTACAGTCGACTCTGGCTTACCGAACGCTAGCTAAATTTACCCGGTATTGTCGGGCGTCTTCAGGCCTCTTTGAAGTGTACATTGCACAGTAACCAGAAAAAAGAGTCTACTGATTAAAATCCCGTCTAACTTTTGAAAAACTGTAAATTAGAAAAAAATTCATTACTTTTATTGTTTTTTTGCATTAATAGTGACTTTGAATAATTTATCAATTTTCACCATCACTTTAACCAATTTAGTACATACCATTCTCTTATTAGTGTAGGGTTAATTATTACTATTTTTCATGTACACTAATATCGCTGTAATACCATAATAAAAGGGCATCATTATTATTATTATTATTATCATCAACATCAAGATCATCAATATTATTAAAACAAAAAAAAAGAAATTACTGAAATATTAAAAGAGGTACACATGAACAAGAGTGAATGAGAGTGTGAAGCTGAGTAGTGCAATGATAAGATTATTTTATTACTTCTAACATTCCTGTATTAAGTTTACAGGTGATTTGCTGAAGAAAATTGTAGAAATAAATCTGCGTTAATCGATTTTAATCTTGTTTACACGAAAACGGACTTTCCTAAATCGTGATGTTTTTCAGATAAGAGAAGTGCAGTATCTATCAATGCAAAATTTCATGTTTCAAATTTTTAATTAAATGAGTTTTTTCTATAATATTTCGAATAAATAGTTGGAACAGGTCAACCTACTGTTTGTCGATGGAAGCCTTTGATTTTGACTTTGTCATCGTTGTCGACAACAATCACCTTCTTCTTGGAGTCTACCTATTCGCTTGGAAACAAGAGTAGAACTTAACGTTCAAGCGACAACAACCACTTATTATCAACTTAAGACGAGAAAATCCTGCAGGTAATCTTTGGCTATAGTAATACATAATTAAATTAAAGAAAAAATTCTGAAATTGATCAAAAAATGGTTTCAAAGGAAAAACATTACATTAGTGACTTGATAATATAACATTATTTTCAATCAATCAAGAATAATTCTACAGTTATGCTCGTCATCATCGTCGTCGTCGTCGTCGTCCAAAATATCCCTGGAAAACTTCTACATTAGGTAAGGGATGCAAATAAACACATGTCTAATTATTTCTCTTCCTTTGTACGTGTACAGCCTCTTAGACATTTCAATAAATTGATCAGAAATCTGGAATTTTTCAACTCTTGACTTTCTATTTATGTTTAATTGATGCTACGCTGTAAAAAGAAGTTAGCCTAAGTTCGCTGTTCAGATTCCATCCAAATTTTCGTCTTCTCAGTGATGAATGAAAGCAAACTACTAAAAAAGATACTTTTTTCAAAATCAGTTTATAAAACTTAAATGCATAAGATATTAATTTTCAAACGTAAGGTTAAGTTTAAAAAAATTTTCAAGTCCAGAAGAGAGTTTATTTTGCTTTAATTTATACACTAGGTAAAAACTTGAACTTTAATCGATTATTTATAGGAAAAAAAAATACAAGTGTTGAAACTTAAATTTGATGTAGATTAAAGTAATACCTACTTAGTAGAAGTAATGAATTAATTCCCTAATTCGTCAGTTTTTTAAAAATCAAAAATAAAAATAGCTAGGAGCTATCCGCGTTGCACAATGTAGAATTTGAATCAAATTCCTAGCATTCCCTTAATACGCGTATTATCTCTGTTGAGGAAAAATAAAAATCAGGTTCAAGACCCATTTGAATCTATTTTACCAGTGTCTGATGGACGACGATATTTAAATGACTTAATCTGGAGGGTTTTAAAGAGTTTCGTAAGCTGACGATTTTTCAAGTTATTAGCACATGCTTTTATTACTACAGTGAACGGTAAAATAAATTCTATTATTGCCTTACTGCGTTTTTATTTTTTTTTGTTATATACATTACTCTTCACAAGATTTTAAAAAACAATTATTGGAACGTATTTTCAGATGTTCTGTCGAGTATAAATTCAAACAAAATAATCAATCTAATATTAGATAGATAAAGCTATAACTAAAAGTTTGTTGTTTCTGTTCGTTTGTTTGTGTTCTTGTTCATCTTTTTATTCTTCTTTGTAGTTATTGAGTTTGTCGATCGAAAGGTGGCTTTACTACTTTTCGGTCATGACCTGAATTGTTTTTCTTTTTTTTTTTTCAGACATAGCGTATGTAAACATAAAATTTGGCAGTAACGCAATTACTTGGCAATAATAAAATAAAGTTTATAAATTTGTGTATAAATTAAAAAATAGTATTCTTGGAATGTGCATGCATGTGTCAATAAAACTGGTTTATCTAAGCTACTCTTTATAACTGTGAGAAAATCCGTTGTTGACAAGCGGCATCAAATGAGCGTTTTTTACTTTTGAAACAATGCATTATTCAAGTTCTTCTGTGTTGAAAGATAGAAAGCATTTATATTTCGGTGATGTCGATCCAGCGGATGCACACTTGCACAGTCTTCAAGAATGTAAACTGTGACCGCATGGACCCAGGGAACCATGAACGTCATTATGAGGGTGCTTAATTCCAACGCAACGAAGACACTTTGAACCAGACAGCAAAGCGCAACAGAATAAGAAGTTCTGTCTTCTAGAGCTTGCTTACTTCTAGTCTTATTCGAATTTGAATTACATACCCTTAGTCCTTATCTGTACTTCCCTGCGTATAGCATATTGTATTGCAAATCTAGACAAGTATTCGAGATTCGAGTTTCTTTTTCTCAAATTACCTTCCTTCTGTCAATCCAGATTAAAAAAATTATGAAATTCTACTTTGACGTTTACTAAAATATCTATGAATAAACATAGAAGTACTTATAACATTTGAAAATTATGTATTAGGTTTCCCACTGTGTAGATAGTCCTTTTTCTTGTGAAGAATCACACAAACCTGTGTGATAATCACATACTGACTCGCAGTCTGTGCCACAAGTAAAAGTACGACAAAAGTCTATGAAAACTGCACCACACTAGAAATAAATCATTGTTATGATTTGAAAGAGGAGCGTTTAATTAATTTACGTAAAGGGAGCCTTAAAATAGTTCATGACAAGAAAAAGGGCAACTGGTTGTCAAGATATTGAACAAGATAGAATATAGTGAAAAATCTCGATTATGACTTTTCCGGTTACTGTTGCTCGCAGTTAATTTTCGTCAGAAAATTCTGTTTCGAATGAGCTATTGACAAAATTATTATTAATTTGGAAAGATTTTTCTGCACGATTTTAAAGCCAATAAGCTGGACTTTATGTTTAGTAAATTTTTACATACTTTAAAGGTTGTTTGTAGATCATGGCGTTGCTTAAGGACATGTGGTAATTATCATAGGAGCAAATTTAAATAATACCGTTTTTTCTCGACATTTTTAAAAAAGTAAAAATTCGGGGGAAAAAGTCGTGTTATCCAAATTTGCTCATGTGGTAAGTAACACACGTCCTGAAACATTTTATTTTATTTTAATTTATTTTATGCCTTTTATGCCTTTTTTTAGCTAATAAATAAATTTTCTTTACAAAAAATGAATATTTGAGAATAATATAACAATTACGGCATCCTGCTCTGCTGGAAGTAAATTGATTGAAACCTTCTCCATTTTAATTCGTCATCCTACTACAAGTATCGGTTTGAATACTTTTTTATATTCTTCGATCCGTTTTGTATTCGTTGGCTATCTATTTATCAGTTTGAATAATTATCTTATTCTCTTTTAACTATCCGTTTTAATCCTTCTGTATCCGTTTCTATTTAAAAATCTAACAACGGATAGAACGTAGATGATTGAAAAGGACGCAAAGTGTCATTCAAACGAATAAAAAATGTTTTGTTCCGTTTACTTCCGACAAGGTCAACACAATATTGAACCGTCGCATCGTAGAAAGGGGCATAAAATTTCTTGGGTTAAGTGCAATAGCTATTCCTATTGAATATTTTTTTGAACTTGCATTTTGGGACATTTTTTATGTAATTCCTATAAAAAAAATTCCATAATATTAAAAATAAATGTTGTAAGTTTTTCAATTGTCAGAGGATCCGTTTGCCCTCAGACCTAGAAATTTGATATCCTCTTCTACGGTGCGGTGGTTCAATTCATCTTAAAGAGAATTCTCCTCCAAAGTGTAACAATCATTTATTTCTAGTGTGCAGTTTACATAGATTTTTACCGTACACTTTCTTGTGGCACAGACTGTATTCCTAAGAAAATATTTGAGAATTTACTATGTTTTTACTTAGGATTTCTAAATGGGAAATAAAATTAGAAAAAATTATTCTCACAAATTTTCTCATATTACTGTAGATTCAACGGTGGGATTGACATTGTGTATGTCTTATCCTTATTATTATTGTATACCTAAATATTACTTATTTACTTTTACGTTTTTATACGATTAAATAAATAAATTCGTAATTGATCATTTTTTCCTTTTATATTGCGCGATCTGAAGGCACATTATTAAAAATATAGTAATAAATACGTAAAAATGCTAGGTATAAAATTAATTGATAAATAATTATATTATCTTTCGGTGATTTGGAAAAAAGAAATACACTAGTCTTGCGCATAATTGAGTTGATAAAACGAAAAGGTTGCTCTTCTAATGTTATTCAACCAAAAGAGTTGATTATTTACTTTTTACTTTCTCAAATAAATAAAGTGCAGTATTGTCTTGTAGCAACTGCGAAATATCAATTAAGCGAATGGGATATAAATAGATCTCACATCCCTAAGTTATTTATAAAAATAATTTTTCAAAATCTCTTAAATTAAAATTTTATTCTTTAGAAATCTATTAAAAATGGGATAGCTGCCAATTTTACAGAATAGTGACAACACAGATTTTTCTGTTTATATTACAGAAAATATTTTACGTCTTAAGAACGGCACTGTATGATTTACAGAACTTCCTGTAAGTTTTAAAGAAAATTCTAGTAAAGTCAAAAAAACAAATTATATACAAATTTAAATTACTTATGTGAAAATAACATTGTTTAAATTTATTTTATTAACATATTATCTTACTATTATAGATTTAATTATATTTGCATAGGTATCCATGGCAAATCATTATTTAATACAGAATTTGGTTGAGGGGATAAATAGTGTTTCTGTGGTAATAAAACACAAGTTAACTGAAACTCGATGCAGTGCTATCACTTGATTTAAATGTTACATCTCAATGTAATTAAAGTTATAGAAGAACTTTACTAAATGGATGTAATTATTTAAGGCTTCCCTCTTCAACTAATACTAATACTGATGACGAATTCGTAGCAAAATCTCCACACAACCTTCTTCCTAACCATCTATTTTCCCTAAAGTAAATAAATAAATTAAGCAATTTGATTTTTCATTTCAGAATAATTTTTTGTTTTAGAATAGAATATTTTCAACGAAAATTTTTTATTGCAGATTCAAAAAATAAAATGATGATTGAAACCTTGAATTTTCATCATTAGGCAGTTAATGTATGTGGCATTATATAGCTTATTATATTATTAAAAACTTCTTTTCAAGGTATATGTAAATAAGCAGGTATAATTTTATCTCGAATATTTTTAGTAATCTGATAGTGAAAAATAAAGAACAACGTGCCTCGATACAACTGAGGCGTACTCAATTCCCTTCAAAGCCAATAAGAGTTGTTTTAATTTTAATTTACCACAATAGACAATATTTATCTAATACTACTGCCACGTTATACGAAAAGGATCTGATAAAAAGTCAAAGAGGAAATTATAGTTTTTTTGAAAACTGAAAAGATTTACGCTGTATCACGTGCCCTTGGCAGAGATGTAGGGGAATAAATTTTATAAAAATTTTCAACAACAGAATTAGATTATTTAATAACACCAGATGGTTCATAAGAAGATCAATACTCAAGTTTAAAATAATGATTATTTAAGTATATTAATTAATTGTCCGAGTTCTTCTGTTTACAGTTTCTACGTTCTAAATTAATGCTGCTTATGATCTTTGGAACTGCAATAATCTGTAATCATTGACAATCTACAATAATATTAATAATAATTTTAGTATTGTTTGGGTAATGTTCCTTGAAATTTGAATATATATATATATAAAAATACACATAGTAGATAAATGAGCGCGAGAGTATGTGTGCATGTTACTGTATGTTTGTTGTTCATGTACCTCATTTTCATTTTCTGGTAGATGGCTAGCATATTTTTTGTTTATTTCTATTTGTTTACATTTCTGTTCAATTATTCTAAAATGTACTTACGATTATTTATTTTTGTTTAGCTATGGTTCTTCAAGAGAGCGATATGTTTATGGATGCTTTAACAGCTTCTACTAAAAATAAAGAACCCAGGAAGCGCAAGCGACGGACTTCTCTTTCAAAGGATAGTCCATCGGAAGTAAAAAAATTGGATTCCAGTAACAATGAAAATAATCGAGATGATTTTGCTTCATCACTTGCTTCACCATCAACCACCACCTCGACATCACAGAAAAGTGAAGACAGAACGTTATTGAAACCCACATTTAAGGTATTTTTAAATTTTATTGCTATTTTCTTTATCCATTGAAAACTTCAATTATTTTACATACAATATTAATGCACATTTTTTTGTCTATTTAAAAGTTTTACCAAGATACACTAGAGACCGATGAAGATAAAGAACAGAAAGGAAAAGTGAAAATAGAAGGAGTTCATGCTAAGACGAAAGATGATAACAAAGAAGGTGAGGCAGAAGAGGACAGAGATGATGAAGATGACGACGAAGATGATGAAGAAGATGAGGAAGTGCAGAAAAATAAAATTATGAAAGAATCTAATGAAAACGACGAAGGAAGCAGAAGTAAGATTTTTCTTCTAATAATACTTTTTATTATAATATTGACCTTGTTGTTCAACAATGATAGCTGTATGTATTAAGTATTGTATGTAACTGACTGATATCTATATATTTTCTGATGATTTCAGCACCAACACCAGAAGATGCTTTCGGAGAAAAGGTTATTGACTCTAATCAAGACTCAGATTCTTTAAACAAAGAAATTCGGTATGTAGATGGACTTAGAAGTGTACTTTTGCTGCAAAAACGTAAAGGTCCAAAGAAAACTCTTAAATGGAAGGTTGACTTGGAATCTATACGATATTTCGAATTGGATGAAACCGAGAGAGTGAATGTAACTAAAACTTTCACGGACATGAAGCAAATAGAAAAGCAAAATGAAAGAGAAGCTTTCCAAATGGCAAGAAAACTAAGTAAGTCTATATTTTCCTAATTAATGAATATTATAAAATAAACTTTTAAAAGACATAGTTAAAAATATGAATTTATTTTCCCAGGTACAGAAGATTTAATGGAAGAAAAAACGAGATGGAGGCCGTTGATTCCCATTGATACTCCTCCTGCTTTAGTGGAGCTTGGAAAGGACAGCAGAGAAAAGGATATTCAATATGCTCGGGAGAAAGGAATACTTCAAGCACTGTACTTTCATCGAAATATGTAATTCTTTTTTTTTCTATTTCCATGCACATATAGCGGGGTGTGGCCATATGCCAGGGAAGTCAGAGAAATGTTAGGAAAATGGCAGGAAGTATTGAGTAGCTTTCAGGGAAAATAGAAATTGATCTGTTAATAGAAATAATAAATTATAATTTATTTAACAGATTTTAGAAGATTTTCAAAGATTTTGAGAGATGATAGAGAATTTCCACGCATTCTTTGAGTTTTTATGGATTTCTAAACACTTCAATAAATTTTTATTCATTTTAAGGGACTTTAAGAGGTTTCTGGCAATTTTAAGGGATTACAAGAGATTTTTATAGTATTTAAAAAATCTCGTGGAATTTTATAAATTTTGAAGAGATTTTGAAGAAAGTTTATGAAATTGAAAGAATTTTAAGGTATTGTAAAGGATTTTAAAAGCTCGTAAGAATTTAAAGAAATTTTGAAACTGAAAGTGATTTTAAGAGGTTTTATAATAATATTCCTTATGGATTTGTAAAAAATTTCAAAAGGTATTTTTGATTTTCCAAAGAACTTCATGGAATTTTAAGATATTTTAATGTTACTTATGGAATTAAAAAAAATTTCAAGATGTTTTTAGTTTTTAAAACATTTTGTGAAGCTTTTAGAAGGTTTTAAACTACTTCATTGAATTTCAAAAGGATTTCGCAAGATTTTTATGACTTAAAAGATTTTGAGTAATTTTAAAGAATTACACTTTTAGAGATTTTCATGGATTTTAAATGTTATCGTGGGACTTAAAGAAATTTCAAGAGGTTTCCAGGAATTTTGTAAGATTTTCAGAAATTTTAAAGTTTGTCGTCGAATTTTAAAAGATTTTAAGAGATTTTTATATTTTTAAAAGATTTTGTAGAATCATCGGAGAATTAAAAAGATTTTATAGAGTTTCAAGTGATTTACAGTGATGTGCGAAATTGTGGAAATTTTTTTGAAACTTTGTTCGTATTTTGAATAATTTTCTGCCAGGGAAATTGAAAAATTGATTCTTGTGGCCACCCTGATACAGTCAAAATTAAGCAACAATATACTATTGAATTAAATATGATATTTTTGTTTCCTTTTACAGGATACCAGATACGCCTGCCGAGCCGGAAGAAGAGCGGCTTTTACCTGTGATCGACGCTAAAGTTATTCCATTGGATGATTTAACTGGAACTAAGGCAAATGAAAAAGACTTCACAACAATTCCTTGGCCCGAACCAAAACCTCAACTGCCCAGTATTCAAGCAGTAACAATGACAAATTTCCACTATCAAGCGTACTCTCACAATCAACATCCGATGCTACCTTCCATGGGCCCGCCACAGCAAGCACCAATGGGACCAATGCCACCAATGCCTCAACCGATAATGAACCCTATGAATCAAATGGGAACAGAAATGGTCGGTGGTCCACTTCCATCTGGTGGTGGTGGTAGTGGTGGAGGTGGTTGGAGAACTGGAGATGGAAAAGTCGTGGTGCCGGACATAAATCCAGGCATAAATCCAATGCCTAATATGCCAGGTGGTGGATATCCACCTCAAGGAATGGATGGGCAAATGGTACCTCCACCCGGAATGATGGGTCCGCCAATGTTTAACCAGCCAGACGGTTTTATGATGGGACCGGATGATATGGGTTATAACAATGTACAAAACAATTTTCAGGGTCCTCCGGGTCCGGTAATGTTCGGACCTGGACCTAACTTTCAGGGTGGTCCGAGAGGTGGTGGACCAATGCATGTTAATCGTGGAAGGGGTGCACCACCTGGTGCTGGCTGGTTTCGTGGTGGTCCACCTGTTAGAGGGGTTGGCTGGCGAGGAGGATGGAGAGGAAATGCTAAGCAACCACCAGTTTGTAGGCAGTTTTCAAAAAGCGGTTACTGCCGAGCTGAAAATAAGTGTCAATTTCTCCATCCTGGTGTAAATTGTCCTCCATTTTAAGAACTTTGCATTTCTGAACAAATACTCTTGAGGAGGAGAGAGTACCATTTATTTTTTATTTAAGTACACTTTTCAAAGGATATAAACTAAAATTATTGAAATTATGTGATATTAAGTAAGAAATAAGTGCTGCGCTGCTTTTATCAGCTGCAGGCCAGCAATGTAATTTCATTTGTCGCTCTAAACTTGAACTGCGGACACGCATCTGAAATTCGAGTCTACATTCAATTATCTATCAATCATCCAAGTAAATTTTCTGTGTTCATGTTTATGATTCAATTCTTTGTTTTTCTCACAGGATAATTTTTCTCAGCGGTTGAATATCAAACGCTGTACTTAAAACTATTACTTTTAAAGTCATAATAATCATTAATAGAGTCAAAAAACGTAAATAAAATATGAAAATCATGACATAAAACTACTGCAATATTACTCTGAGAATTACAAATATTTATGGACAAGATCAGTTATGATTCATGAGTAGGGAGTTTGGACAGGTGTATGCATATATTATATGTATATATATATATATATATATGTGTGTGTGTGTGTGTGTGTGTGTGTGTGCATATATACGCAAAATATGAACTTTTTCATCAATCCGCATATTACATACAAATATTCATGTGCACACTAAAAGTTCAAATATAAATTATATGCATAATATTGTAATAACTTTGTAAGTTTCAACATATTATTTTTGTTTTTAAACTACTATGAAAAAGATCGATGGCGTGTATA
>JAUESI010000038.1:7205884-7246860 GCA_032275145.1 Synergus laeviventris | reverse complement strand
CTAAAAGTACAGCCAGCGCCGCCACTCGGCGTTGGTCAACAAATTGCCACTTTTAGCTTTGGAGTGTCACCCGCCTGGTCCATACAGGAGACAGGAGTTCCATACTTAACTGCGCATGCGTTGCGCTCGGTCTCTTTTGCGCACTGTTTGAAATTATAAAAAATACTTTTTGTATATTATAAATAATCGCTTTTTAACTTGCAGAATTATCCATTAGACCAAAATTAAAAATAATGAAATCACTATTCTGTAAATAAAAAATATACTTTACTAGAATGACATTTTATATTTTTGATTTACAGAATGGGGATTTAATCAGTTTTTTATTTTGTCCAGATATAAGGAACATGCGAAATCGAACCACGCTTGCGCGAGGTTTTTGAATTCATTGAAAAAAAAAGAATTCGAATATTTAGCTGATTCAGAAATTGCATTTCTTATTTTTTTTCTTTCATACTTTTTAACATTAAGTTAACTAAAATGTATCAAATTTCCGTTTTATTAATATTTTTAAATTTTAAAACCATTTAAAATCTCTATTTGAAATTGTTTATATGCTGATTGATTACGCAACGCGTACTTACACGCATGAAAAGTACACATAATGTCATAAAAATCTGTCATAATGACATGATAAAATGCTAGGTTCTTGTCTGAAGAACACATAATCACTGTAAATTGAATGAGTTTTAAATAATAATTCATTCAAGCTGTAACAGTCAACAAGAAACAAACGATATAATAAAACTAGTAAGTTTTTGAATAATTAAAATTTAATTACGTTTTCTTTTTACAAATTTAATGAAATTAGTTTTGTTTCAAAAATCCTATATAACTGTATAATTTAACAACTTAAAATGCTACCTTTTTTATTAACTTGATTAAAGTGCTTTAAATTGGACATTGTTTATAAAATACTATGAATTTGCTTTATTTTATTTATATCAATTTATAAATATGTATATGTGTACTTTATATAGCAACTATTTATATATTTATAGCTATCAAATAAAAGTTTCCAAAGTTACTTTTATCTGAATTTGCTTTGACGTACTTTTGAAGAGTCATTTAGTAATAAAATTTAGGAAAGATAATATTCCATAAAAACATTTTATTTTGCGATATTTTTTTGTTTCAAAATATTTTCGTATTTACGCATGAAGAGAGCACAATTGCACATAATGACTTTTAAAATACTAGTTCTGGACTAAAGAAGACTTATTAATCGATTTAGATTGAAGGAGAATTAAATAATCACGCATGCGAAAATAAATACGAATGAGCAAACGAGAATCAAAACTAACTATTAATTAATTTTTTAACCATTTTGTAATATAAATTTAACATATGCGTTGTATGTCGAAATTAGGTAAAATTAAATATTGTCAGTGGATACCGAGGGTTTGACAATCACACATATGTTTAAATATCTGTCGAGTAATACAGATATGATAAAAATTAATTACTTAAATTTTGTGATTTGAAAATTTGAAACTTGTGAAAACAAACTTGTTTTTGCTTTCAATGAAATTTTATATTTTTAAAAATTTTCGTAGTTCAAAAGCATGATTTAATTATACTAAACATTTTTAAAAAGGCAGTCTTAATTATTTAAATATTTTTTCCAGATCTTCTTCAATTTCCATTAAAAATGGTAACATCAATGAGGTTGTTTCAAGTTCTAAGTAGTTTTATTCTTGGTACAACTTTGATGCGGCCAGTAAATGGGTAAGACTCTTCATTTATTTTAATTAATAATAAGTAACTACATGAAGATTTAAACTATATTATATATAATTATAGCCTTAACAGTTTTTTCCTTTATTTTCATAAAATATGTTTTACTAATTTTGAGTGATTTTTTGTTTCTTAGATGTTTTTTTAACATGATACTTTCATCTTTAAGAAAGTTTCAAATCTTGAATCAGAAATCTCATAAACATTGACTTTTCATTTTCTTGTTCGTTTTTTCGCGCAGTTTAGAAAAGGGTGCCAAATCGTTTATAATGACCAATATGAACGCCAAAAATGTAATCAGAGAGTTTGAGTACTACGCTGCTAACGTTATGGAAGAGGACCATAAGAATATTATTGTGCAGTAATTAATATTAGTTTGTGATAAACGCATGTAGATTAGTTGCACTCTCATTTTCTCTATGCACAGATTAATGCATGATGTTCAGTGCACCAACTCTTAGTTTGAATTATCTAATTTATATGGAGTGACGACTAAGAGAAAACACATTAATTTTCTTTTATATACGAAATTATTTCAAAGTATCTTTTATTTGAGTAAATTCGTATATAACACCTGCACCATTCGAATTTGAGTCTCTTATTACTGTTATTATTTTTATAATATGAATTTCAGGGATAAAGCTACTTTGTTTGACTTCAAAACTGTCAAAAATCTGGACAATTGGATAGAGAGTTCAGACACGGTCAGAACTGTTGGTCAATCAAAAGCTACACTGGTTCTACAAAAAACTCAAGTCTTCCAAAGAGCCGTTTTCTTCACCCTTTTAATTCCACAACCCAATGGAGCAGGATTCGCTGGTGTCAGAATAGCAATCAACTTGAATTTGTCATCTTTCAAGAATATTGAGATTACTTGTAGGAATCAGGGAGAAAATATACATTATAAAGTTGTCCTCCGACACAACGGTCAATCAGTCGACGGTATTTCTTACGAGCAATTTTTCACAGTAAGTAATTTTCGAATTAAAATTTTTCAGAAATATTTTTGTAAGGATCTAAATTATGTTAATTTTTCAGGCACCGATGTCAACCGAATCGTTCAAAACTGTAACAATGCCCCTAGCGAACTTCAAAGCCTTCTATCGAGGTCGCGAAGTTGAAGATGCTGCACCTCTTAATACATCTAACATAACAATGTTTGGCTTACAAATGTACGGAGGGGTGTATTTACCAACTAAACAGAAGGGAGTGTCGGCCCTTGAAATAGAGAATATTGTTGCAACTTCCTAAAGTCATATCTATTTCTTGCTTGCTGTAAAGTACTCACATCGAACCGTAAAATAAATCCACAGTTTTAAATGTTATCGGTAACAAATGGTTCTTTATTAATTTATTCTAAATTGACTAGTTTAGTAAACTAATAAAATATATATATATATATAAGAACCTTAGAAAACTAAAATGAGTCTTAGTTATTTTTAATAGATATATAATGTTTTACATTTTTTATTAGATGTTGCGTAGGAAAAATGCATCAAAGAATTGCATCGCAGAAAGATATACATAGAAGAAAAGATTCTACAAGCTTGCTCTAGTTTTATTTATGTCAACATGCAGAATAGACTCCCTCCGCTAACAGTCAATTATAGGATGACAGTATATTACAGAAGGAAATTGATCAAACACTTATCTCCAACCAATCGGTCGTAGGGAGGAATGTTCCTGGTTCATTGCCCTGAAGGAGTTTTGCTGAAACTCGATTAACTATTAGCTAGATAGGGATGATAAAAATGCTCGGCTTGCTTATTTTAGTCTCCTAATTATCAATTATAATTAATGAAACTCGATTCATAAATTTTGAAAAAATTGTCTCTGTAAATATTTTGAGAATGAGTATCTTTGACTCGCGCAAATGACAGTTGAACACGCAAGAACAGATTGATCCTGGAGACCCTAAAAACGAAGATTTACAGATCGATTTTAAGATGTCACGAAATTGTTGACTCAGTTTCATAATATCTTTCAGAAGGAATGACATGGTAGGCACGACCTGTGGGTGAGTTAAATTTAGATATCTCTTATCGAGGATTTACAATATTTTAATAACGACGATATTCTGGATATTCTCTTTTTTCATTTTATTGTTAGTAACAGATTATTTGATAAAATGTATTGTTTCTTTTTATGTTTCTAGAACCGTTCTAACACTTTTCGACTTTACTCGATTGGAACAGCTGAATGGCTGGACGGAAAACTCAGATACAATCAAACCAAGCGGGATGTCCAAAGCTATTATGATTATCCAAAAAACCCAGATTTTTCAAAGAGCAGTGTTCTTCACTCTCTTCAATCCGAAACCGAATGGATCAGGTTTTGCAGCAGTTCGGTGTGATACCAACTTTGATCTAAAGCATTTCCAAAATATTACGATTAAGTGTCGTGGACAGGGTATTAATCAAAAATATAAAATGCTACTGAAGCATAAAGGCTTGTGCAAGGATGCAGTGGTTTATGGACAAGTTTTCACGGTAATACTGGTAATAGAATAATCTATTTCATTAAGTTTACTACTTATTATATTAAAAGTATTATTTAAAAAAATTCAGATTATTTTTTTCAATTTGGAAGACATCGAGCTACTTAGATAAAATAAAAGTTATATTTAAATATAAAAACATATTTATATAATTTAAACAATGTATAAACTTTTTTTTCTATTAGGCACCTGAAAATGACTTCGCATCTGTAAAATTACCATTAGTAGATTTTAAACCCTACTATCGAGGGCAGCAATTAGCCCCAGAGGCGTACCCACTGGATGTATCATCAATTACGAGTATGGGCATAAAAGTGGACAATGGATCTTATCTTCCTGACAATCAACCTGGAGTATCTGCTCTTGAAATCGATTGGATTAAAGCCGTTAAATGATGAAAGAAATATCATCTTTCGCAGCACCGAATTAAAAGAAAAAAATAGATGTAGGTTAGTACAGATATTTTAATTTCAAAAGACTTTTATATAACTCGATAAAAATTTAATACAGTAACACAGTAATAGGTAAGTTTGTAAAAAAGCTAAAGTGCAATGATGAAAATAATTGATATTTCTATAATTACTTCTTCAATTTACAACTTATAAAAATACAGTGTAAGGTTCTTTAAGTATTTTAGCTCTTTTATTTTTTAATCTGCATGAATTTAAAATCAGTGTTAAATATTTTGTACAAATCTTCAAAAAGCACAGATACTCGATAATAAGTATCATTATACTTAAAACTTTCAAAGAAATTTTAAATTTATTGTTAAATGTTAAAATAAAATTGTATACGGCATTCAAAACTTCCTTCCATTTATATTATTATAAATAATAAAGAATAAGAATACCTACAGCGTTCTTTTAAAAAAAAATTTACATATAAGGCATAGGATTATTGCCATAACGTTAATAAATCACTTTGAAATTAATTTGAGCTGATTTTTATTTTAAACTATGCGTTATTACGTGCGTGTGGGAAAAATTGTTAAATAAAATAATAAACATAACCTATTCACAAACTATAAGATTACCATGTCAATTTAAATTATATAGCCCCAAAACTTGGCGTATAGTAAAATTATAATCTTTTCATAGTGTTTTGTGTGAAGATTAATTTTAGGTCAGACGAAGTTAATTTACTAATAAGAAATTATTAATTATAATATTGATCTACATTTATATAGTTATAATTAATCAAGTGCCTCAATTTAAAATTATAATTAAAATGATAAAACGTCAACATTTTGACTTCAACTATTATTACTTAAATCTCCAAAAAAAAATAAGTAAAAACAAAAGCATCCCTGCGAAACAACTTCAAAATGCGAATGAAAAAAAGATTTTCGAAACTTGTTGCTCGTTCAGTCAGAGATCTGGTTCTGTGGTTCAGTGAGACTGTGGAAGTTGGAACGAGTGGAACTGGAAAGACGTAAACATGGCACCCGTGGACAATACTCCGTCGGGTAATATGGGGGGATTTGAGTTCATTTGCTCAATTAAATCAAACGACACGATTCTTGTACATAAATATAAATCTACGAACACCGGAATTACTGTTTTTATTGCTGATGTCGATGGCCCACTGGTTTCTGGCTACTTTTGCCTTGGTAAGTTAAACCAACATAACCTCTTTTAAACAGCGTCGAAAGCACATAATTTAAGCTTTTCCGCTAAAAAATAAAGGAAAAAATTTTGCATATAGCTTACATATAAAATATCTCAATATAACCAAATTATAAAAAATTCTATGTAGATTTACATTCCGCCTGCAACTACTTTACTGTATAAATCACTGCAATTTTTCGATTTGCTTGAAATTTCTATTTATTTATAAAGGAATTTCAACAAAAAAGTTTTAAATTGCACTCCCAATCATTGTGCATAAAGCCATAAATACCAATGATTCCTATTAGAGGACACAACCAAACAAAATTTACACTATAGTTTGTGTAATTCTACATTAATCCCAGGCGCAATTTACATGTTTTTTTTGTTTTTTTGTTGATAATTTCGCCTGTAAATGATTGGTATTTATATCTTCGATTCCTATTGTAAATTTACATAGAATTTTTTACAGTGGGGAGAATTTAAAAAAATTTGCTGTGTGATTTTTTCATTTTTCATAGTGATTTTCTTATATTATAGTATTGATTATATTATTTCAGCAACGGAGGCGTTTGATGATGATGGATTGCCGCATACTTTAGAGCATCTCATCTTCATAGGGAGTGAAAAGTATCCCTACAAAGGTGTTTTGGATTTATTTGCAAATCGATGCCTCGCATCTGGCACTCAAGCACATACAGATGTCGACAATACTGTTTATTTTTTCGGAACTGCTGGACCCGATGGATTTCTGTGCATGATGCCTATATATCTTGAGTACATACTTTATCCCACCCTGAAGGTCATTTTAATTAAAGATACTATGTATATAGTTTTAAAAATTATTTTTATTTCAAATTTTAGAGCTTGTAGTCAAGTTTTTAAAATTTCTACTCTTCAGGATGTTATTTCCTTTTAGGATTCTGCATACATTACAGAAGTGCATCACATCACAGGTGAAGGTGAAGATGCTGGTATAGTCTATTCCAAAATGCAAGAAAGCATAAATACCTGTGAACGTTTAATACATACAGAACTTTTAAGAGCTGCGTATCCAGGAAAATGTGGCTACAAATCAATTACTGGAGGTACTTTACACAAAAAATAACCTCCTGTTTGAAAACCCGAGATAAGAGTAGTCTAATCATCTATTCACAATTGCAGGCGACTTGCCCAACTTACGAGAAAGCACTTCCAACGAAAAAGTTAAAAGTTATCATAAGGAATTTTACAGGCCAGAAAACTTGACTATAATTATAACTGGTCAAGTGAAACATGCCGATATTTTTAAAGCGCTTCAGCCAGTTGAAGAAAAGATCATGTCCAAGGTATTAACAAAACTAAATTTTAGTATTACTCTATATATTTCTATTAAATTTCTAAATCTTCTAAATCCCAGAACATGCTTGTTAAAACATTTTTTTTTTTTTTTGCAATTTTAGGGACCAAGAGGTCCATTTAAAAGACGTTGGCAAGATCCAGTGCCTCCATTGAAAGAAAGCGTCGATTTGAATGTTTATTTTCCTTGCGATGATGAAGATAATGGTGTAGTGATTGGCGCCTGGCGAGGTCCTTCTGCTGTTCGTGAATTTTATGAACTTAAGGGTTGTACTTTATTGCTAAAGTACCTCACTGATACTAGCATCAGTCCTCTGCAACAAGAATTTGTTGAAGTGGACGACCCTTTTGCGACCCATGTGGGATACAACCTTTCCGAAAATTCGGAAACGCTCTTATATCTGGCGTTCGATAACGTACCAACTGAAAAGATTCCTTTGGTTAAAGATCGTCTAATGAAGACTCTGAAGGACATTTCATCTAAAGCAGATGGAATCGACATTTCCAGGATGAAAAATGTTATTTACAAATACATTCTTGAGACCCTGATCAACATGGAAAACCATCCTCAAGATAGTGTTGTGTATACGCTTATTGGGGATATTCTTTTCGGAAACACTAAAGAAGATGTAAGTGACTTCGATTTAAAAGCGCGTTTAAAGTTGTACTGCAATAATTGTCTAATTCCCTTGTAACAATCTATTTTTATACTTACAGTTAGATCTGAGATTGAATCAGATTGACATGTTTAAAAAGCTGATGGAGGAACCTGCATCCTACTGGTTGAATCTTCTAGATAAATATTTTGTCAGTGCTCCTGTAGTGTTCTCAAAAGGTATTCCGAGTATAGAAAAGAAAATCGAGATGGCTAAGAAGGAAAAAGATCGTATAGCTAAACAAATCGAAAGTTTAGGCAAGGAAGGTCTTGACAGAAAGGAGCGGGAACTGCAAAAAGCTATAATGGAAAATGAGGTAAATATTAAATCAGGGTGTTGTTTTGTTTTTCAACTTTGTTTAAGAAATTTAAGATATTTTAAAATTTTTAAATACTTTTTAAATATTTTTTCTTGTTATAAATAGAAGCCCATACCAGACGATTTATTAAAAACGATACCAATTCCAAGTACGGATTCGATAAACTTTCATCACATTAAAAGTTTCTCCACTGACTCGCTTGATCAACATCCTAGATTCGACGTGAATAAAATACCTCTGTATACCTACTTGGATCATGTCAACACTAATTTCGTTTACGTACGTGCACTTGTTACTTCGATTATAGAATCTCTTTATTTTTTTAAGTAATTAAAAATTATTTGTAGATGTTTGTAACAATGGATACGTCCAACGTTCCTGAAAAATTGAGGCCCTACATTTCTCTTTTACTTGAATCTATTTTGGAATGTCCAGTTAATCGAAATGGGAAATTAATTCAATACGAAGAAATCGTTGCAGAATTAGAATCCGACACTGTTGAAATCGTAACTGGATTAGGATTCGAAAAAAGCTTTAGATTTTCATGTAGTGCTTTCAGCAATGCTGCTAACTTGATGCTCCAGGTAAGTAATTGACTAACAAATTAATACAACTAATACTACAAGCAATACTAAAATATTCCTTATTTTAGGTTGAGCTTTCAAAGTATACAAAAGGAGTACAGTGGATTAAAGAGATACTGTACCAGACCGAATTCCCACCAGAAAGATTGAAAATCATTGCAGCTAAGATGATCAACGACGCAGCACAAATCATAAGAGAGGGATATAAAATCTCTGGTGATCTTCTAAGAGAATTATTCTATAGCAAAGGTAATTATTGACTCCTAGGTAAAATGATTTCACCCTACTCATTTATTTTTTTAATAAATTTTAATTTACAGAAAGTAATCACTACACTTCGAGTTTGCTTCGACAACTGAAGTTCCTCACCAAAATTATGGAGCGTATGAATACAGTTCAAGGACAGAAAGAAGTCGTAGCTGAAATCAACGATTTGAGGAAGATTCTGACTTCAACTAAGTCGATGGCTCTCTACTTGGCAGTTAACGTCGATAAATTAGTGGCTCAGATTCCAGACGTTTACACACCATGGAAACAATGCTTTTCTGATCTTGAGAGCTCGACTAAATCAAAGTAACACTTCTTGGATTATTTGGTTAATGATTATAACCCATTAAACAATAAAGAAGAGGCTGTTAATAGATTATCTGTTCTATAGACTCCAAATCACTCCTGATCACGCGCTGGTAAAAGTACCAGAGGAGATTTCATTCAATGGTAGCGTAACAGGTTTAGGATGCATAGATTCGGCTCACATGGTTCAATGTACTCATATGCATATCAAAGATTATCTGCACCCGGATTTAGCACCGTTACTTGTATATCTTGAGTACCTAACACAAACAGAGGTAAATTAAAATTTAACTAGTGTTAAAATTCTTTCGTGTTCAAAATAAGCTTCACTTTGTTGAGAATTAACTTTAGTTCTCTTATTATAAAAAAAAACTTGTAGGGTCCTATGTGGAAGCAAATTAAAGGGCAAGGCCTATGTTACGAATACAATATTCATGTGATGCCGAATGAAGGTCTTCTTTATTTGGTATTGAACAAAGCAACGAATGTCGTTGGTGCTTATAAAGAAATAAGAGACATTATAGTGAGTATCTTTATTTTACTTTTCATCTGAAATAAAGTTAATTATTCTCTACTTGGTTTCATTAACTTTCTTTTAATATTTCTTTAAGGAATTATACCTCTCAGAAAACAAATGGGATTCAACTTTATTCGATTCTGCGAAATCTTCACTGATCTTGGAAGCCATCGACAGAGAAAAAACCGTAGGGGACATGGTGATTCAATCTGTGCTAGCTTACTACAGAAACATTCCTGACAATTACAATCGCCAATTGGTTAAAAATATTTCTGCTGTAACTCTCGAAGACATGCATCGAGTACCACCCCAGTACATTAAAAAGCTACTAGACCCTAAATGTTGCTTAACTTCGATTGTCTGTCATCCTGGAAAGGCTGCTGAAGTTGCTGATCTTTTCCAAGAGTATGTATTCGTACTTTTAAGCTAAATAAATTAGCAAGAAAAATTTTACAATTCATATTATTATTATACTGATTTTGAATGTGTTTTCTGCTTTCAGATACGGTCATGATTTGAAAGTTTACAACTCTTTAGAAGAAACTTATTTGAGCGAATGGTAAGAATTCCAGAGTGAAATAATTCTAGGCCTTGTCAGATTTTCATAATTTCAATTAAACAGCTGTCTTTAGTTTGTGTTGAATAATCAGGATGGTTTCTCTTTAATATACTAAATTTTCCTAAGTTTTTCATATTTAACAGCTGAGTTTCAGAAGTGTGTATAAACCTAGTTTGAGTTTGGTCTAATATAATCAAATGATCATTTGTTATAATGAGAGAATTGTAAAACCAACCTATCTGAGGTAATGGTATCGCTCTAATTAAGTTGTACAATTTTTCCTCAAGTAAAGGAATGTTGAGAACAATCAACTCTCTTTGGTTTCTGAATGTTATTGCTATCTCGCTAATATCGATTAACGTAGAGAAATATCGTTCTTCCAAAGGTACCGGAAAATTTGTAACTTGTTTTTGTTCGCGCACACACACACACACAAATGTATTAAACAAAGTAATTGCGGAGTTAGTTAGTTCTAATAGAACTAACTGATATTCTTTTATCTTATTAGAGTTTTAGTAAATCCTTTCATAAGTCCTTTTGTAACAAATCCATTTTAATAAATTTTTGCACTTATGTAAAAATGTTGTTTTATTGCCGTGCAAACCAATATTAAAAAAATAAATGTATTAAATTTTAATTCTTATCTATAGAAGATTACATTTTTCCTCTTTAAATGGCCACTGAAACCGGATAGGGGTCTTCACACGGACATCAGGTGGGATACAACTAGGCTACCAATTTGAAGAAAGAATAAAAACTCCAGAAAATCTCAAAATTTCTTCAAATCTTATCACAAAAACAACCCACTAGAAGATATCTAGAAATCCTACACATACATAAGAATTTCTTTGAATACGATAAAAAAGTACTTCGATTGGTAGTGGTTTGGTGGCATTGAGCGAAAGGGAAGCTACGCTCGCGCATCCACCTTTTAAGTCAGGTGGGGGTGGTGGATTCTTAGAGCAGCAGTTGAAATACTTGAAATTTTTTGAAACTTAGAGTTGTTTAGAGTTGAGACCGCGGTTGAGACACAGTTTGGAATTTTGGACGCGTGTCTTCAGATTGCAATATCGATTGCAGATTTCAGGAGTCTATCGCGTAAAGTTTATTGTGTTTCATAAATTTTCATAATATCGTGAGTTTTGCGTGTATTGACTCATTAAATATCATTAGTTTTTTTAATATTTTGACTCCTGCGCGGTAAATAAAAAACGCGATTCGGATACATGCGATTTTTTCCAAAACAATTTTATAAAGAAGACCATATATTCATGACTGATTGAACTTAAATTATATTATATTGTTATATAATTAAGATTACTACACTATCTGAAAAAATGTTTTTATGTTATTTTTCTTGTTTCAGGTAATTTTTGAGCCGCAAATAAGAATCCTCTTAATTTTATAGATGTTTTTACGCTGAAAAAAATAATATATAAGTATTTAATCGCGACGCCATTGTCGCCATTGGGTATCAAATTCAAGTACAATGGCGTATGATTCCTTAAAATCCAATTTATTAAACATGGCGCCGGTCGACAATTCTCCGGCTGGTAATATGAGTGGTTTTGAGTTAATTTGCTCCTATAAATCCAACGATTTAATTTTTGTACATAAATATAAATCAATCAATACCGGAATCACAGTTTTTATTGCTGATGTCGATGGCCCAATTGTTTGCGGTTATTTTTGCCTAGGTAAGTTTTAATGACCATGTTAATATAACCTCTTTCTTCACATTATATTTAAAACATTAAAAACAATTAATTATTAATATTTTTTTAATAAAAACTGCACAATATACTATGTATATAATAATCCTGAAGGGTTCACATTCATAGTTTTCGTTCGTATAGTATAAAGTATGTTGGCACCTTCCATGCTTTTTTATAACTTACTTTTTCTTCATCATTATTTTCACAGGGATTTTTTACAGTGTATTATATACTGTGAAAATTACCTTATCTCGGTTTGACTCAAAAGCACTATTTCACTCACGAAACTATAAAATAATGTTTTGGCGCTAGAATAATATATAATGTTATAAGAAGATAATTAATAAGAATTTCACCTTTAAAACAATAATTATACAAATATAGATAGTAATTCTACAGTTTGGTGGCCAATCCACATTTTAGATCATGTAATTCAAAAGTCTTTTTTCCCCTGATGACAGACTGATGAAACTGTGAAAAAATTGTAAACTTAAAATATTGTTAAATCCTTAAAATACCATTAAATTTCTTCACTTACTTAGAAATTCCATAAAATTTCGTGGCATTCCCTAATACATATTTCTAAAATCTCAATAAATTTCTAAACATCGATTTAAATTTAAATCCCTTTCTATTTAAATATTATAAAGTGTCCATGCAAAGAATAAAGTTCAATACACGAAATAACAAATTTAAAATTATTTCCTACTATCTTTTTCCTATAGATTTTTATAATTATGGTTCATAGAAAAATTATTATATTTGCAATTTTTTGCTAAGGCTCTATTTGGCATAAAAATGATAAAATTTAAATTACCCAACACTAAAAAAATCGAGAGGAAATATAATATTATAATATCATATTTTAAAACCAATCATATAGAATATAATTAGAGTTAAAGCAGAGTTAAAGTAAGGGAAAATTTATTTAAATTGATTTAAAATTAAATTAAAATTTAAAAATCTGTAGAAAATAAAGATATAAAATATCATATAATTACAGCCACAGAGGCGTTTGATGATGATGGATTACCGCATACCCTGGAACATCTAGTCTTCATAGGTAGTGAAAATTACCCCTATAAAGGTGTTTTGGACTTATTAGCAAATCGATGTCTTGCATCTGGTACCAATGCATGGACTGAAATCGATCATACTGCCTATACCATGGAAACTGCTGGCTCTGAAGGTTTTCTCAGTTTGATGCCTATATATCTTGAGCATATTCTTTATCCTACACTTAAGGTGATTTTCTTTCCAGAAAAATGCTGTAATCGATTTTTAAATTCATTAATCAGTAACATTCTTTTTTTTCTCTTTAGAATTCTGCCTACATTACGGAAGTGCATCACGTCACAGGTGAAGGTGAAGACGCTGGTATAGTTTATTCGGAAATGCAAGGCTGCGTTAACTCCGGAGAGAATTTAACACACACGGAACTTTTAAGAGCTTCTTATCCAGGAAAATGTGGCTACAAATCAAATACCGGCGGTAAATAACTAAAGATAATTGTCTTTTCGAAATATATAAGTAAACATAATTTAATACTGTTCGCAAAATTTCAGGCGACTTACCAAATTTGCGAGAAAGTACTTCTAATGAAAAAGTCAGAAATTATCATAAGGAATTTTATAGGTCAGATAATCTGACTGTGATAATAAACGGTCAGGTGAAACATTCCGATGTTTTTAAAGCTCTTCAACCAATTGAAGAGAAGATTATGTCCAAGGTAAATAAATTAAACAATGAAACAGATTTGCGGAAACAAATTCAAGCAGAAAGCATGATCTGCATTTACATTATAAAAATATAGGTCAAGTAACAGAAATAATAACAGATATGTTTTTAATATTAGGGTACTAGGGGACCATTTAAAAAACCTTGGCAAGATCCAGTGGCTCCATTAACTGAGAGTGCCGATTTGAACGTTTATTATGGATGCGATGACGAAGATAACGGACTTGTATTTGTTGGTTGGCGAGGACCTTCTTCTGTTCATGATTTTTATAACCTTACGGGCTGTACTCTATTGCTCAAATACCTCACTGATAATTCCACCAGTCCTCTGCAGCAAGAATTTGTCGAGATTGATGATCCTTTTGCAAATAACGTCGGATATGGTGTTTACGAGAATTCTATACCGCTCTTGTACCTGAATTTTGATAATGTGCCAAAAAATAAGATTCCTTTGATTAAAGATAGTCTAAAGAAGGTGCTAAAAGATATTGCAGATAAAAACAGTATAAATGTGAAGCGATTGGGCACTATTATTCATAAATACAACCTTGAGATTTTGAGCCATTTGGAAAATAGTCCTCACCGTACTGTAGCTTTTATGCTTATTGGTGATGTTCTTTTCGGAAGGACAAATGAAGACGTATGTATTTCTGTAGTAAAAAGCGTTTTTAATTTTTTCCTTCAATATTCTAATTAATTTCACAATTTTTATTTTGTATTTATAGTTGAATCAAAGATTAAATCAAATCGAGATACTTGAGAAGCTGATGACAGAGCCTGGATCTTATTGGTTGAACCTTTTGAATAAATATTTCGTCAATGCACCAGTTGTGGTCTCAAAGGGAATTCCAAGCATACAGAAGAAATTAGAGTTGGCTAAAAAGGAAAAGGATCGGATAGCGAAGCAAATAGAAAATTTGGGAAAGGAAGGTCTCGAGAAAAAGAAAAAAGAACTAGAAGAAGCAATTGCAGAAAATGAAGTAAGGATTGGTTCAAGCTCTCTTACATCTTTTCTTATATTAGTCAATTTTTATTTTGTAAAGTAGGTGCTTGCACCTAAATTAAGTACATGCTTATATATATGTACATGTACATATATATATATATATATTTTTTTATTTTACTTAGAAACCTGTTCCTAATGAAATATTAACATCTGTACCAATTCCAAGTACGGATTCGATAAATTTCCATCACATCAAAAGTTTTTCCACTGACTCTTTGGAGCAACATCCTAGATTCGATGTCAATAAACTACCTCTCTATACATATTTGGATCACTTGAATACTAATTTCGTTTATGTAAGTATTTTAGTATTGATGCCGTTACCATATTGCACAATTCATTAATTGTTTTATTCAAATGAATTATTTTTCTAGATGTTTGTAACAATAGATACATCAAATGTTCCTCAAGATTTGAGACTATACATCCCTCTTTTACTCGAATCCATTCTGGTCAGTCCAGTTAACCGAGATGGAAAATTAATTCCGTACGAAGAAATCGTTGCTGAATTAGCAGCCGACACTGTCGATGTTAAAAGTGGTATCGGATTGGAAAATAGTTGTAGATTTTCGTGCGGTACTTTTAGTCAAGCAGCTGGTTTGATGCTGCAGGTAACTTATTTTATTCCAAATTTGCTACTGATGTATAATAAAATAAAATAATTACTATTCTAAGTTTGTACTACTTTTTGTAGCTCGAATTGACGAAATACGCCAAAGGTGTGGAGTGGATTAAAGAGTTATTGTTCGAAACAGAATTCACAGCAGAGAGATTGAAGGTTACTGCAACGAAAATTATAAACGAGGTCGCACAAATAAAAAGAAGAGGAAATACGATTGTAAACAGTCTTATCAAGGGTCTACTCTATAAGAAAGGTAATTTCCAATAACTTATAATAAATTATTTGAATATTATTAACAATATTAATAATATTTGCAGAAAGCAATCATTATACGTCAAGTTTACTTCGGCAACAGAAGTTTCTCACTAAATTACTGGAACGATTGGAAACAGTGGAAGGTCAAAAAGAAGTGATAGCGGAAATGAACACTGTAAGGAAGATTCTGACTTCGAAAAAGTCGATGGCTTTTTACATGGCAGTTAACATTGATAAGTTAGTGGCTCAGAATCCAGATGTCTACACACCATGGAAAAAGAACTTTTCTGATATTGAAAGCTCCACTAAAGCAAAGTAAGACTTTTATATTATAGGAGAATTTGTGTTCTTTATTATAATTACCTTCATTTAATAAAGATTTCATATTTTTTATTCAACAGATTAACGATTAGTCTGGATAGCTTGCTGATGAAAACTCCAGAACAGATTTCTGTGAATGGTTGCGTTACAGGTTTAGGATGTATCGAATCGGCATTTTTGGTTCAGTGTACTCCCTGTATCGAAGATAATCTCCATCCAGATTTGCCAACATTACTTGTATACCTTCAGTATCTTACACAATTGGAGGTATGTAATTAAAATTTTTCAAATAAAACTGATCATTTTTATTATTAAGTTTGTGGTCTTGACTTTCTTTCTGGAATTATTTTTATAAAATTATAATTTCAGGGTCCTATGTGGAAGAAAATTCGAGGCCAGGGATTGTCATATGGCTACAGTCTATTCGTTAAACCAAACGAAGGTCTTCTCTACTTGACATTGTACAGAGCGGCGAACATTATTGGGGCTTACAAAGAAGCCAAAGCAATCATAGTAAGTATTTATAATAGATAATCCTTCATATGAAAGCATACGAAACTAATTGATTTTGTATTGGAAGTAACCTTAATCATTTTAATCTGATTTTTAAAGGAGTTATATTTCTGTAAAAATAAGTGGAATTCAAATTTATTCGACTCTGCGAAATCGTCCCTGATTTTCGAAATCATCGACAAAGAAAAAACAGTACGAGATATGGTTACTCAAAGTTTGTTATCTAACTACCAAAATATTTCTCACGATTACAATCGCCAATTGATTAAAAATATTGCGGCTGTGACACTCGAAGAGATTCATCGCGTTGTTCCTCCGTATATTAAAAAGTTACTTGACCCGAAAGCTTGCAAAACTGCAGTAGTTTGTCATCCCGAAAAGGCTTCTGAAGTTGCTGAAGCTCTCAATGAGTAAGTATTGTTGATATAAAAACAATCCAAATACTTAAAAAAAAGCTCTCAATATGCAATTTTTTTCAGATTTGGTCACGACTTGAAAGTGTACAATTCCTTGGAAGAAACCAACCTCAATGAATGGTGAACAACGCAAATGTAAAATAACTGTAGGTTTTGTAAGATTTTACGTACTTTTAAAGAGTTTATGTTTAGTTGTCGCTTAAAACGCAATCAGAAGTAAGCACCAATTTTTTAAAAGTAATTTTGTTATATAGAAGAGATACAAGTTCACTATTTCTACTGCCGTTCTATATAAGAGTTATTACATCTATGCTTTTTATTATTAATTTTTATTAACTAAACAAGAGCTTTTATGATAAGTTATAATTTTCTACGCTGAAGGTTGGAGTAGTGTCAATAAATTCCGAAATAAAGTTTCATTTGTAAGAATTTAGAACTTACCTAATAATTTTTATTTCTTCTGTAATACATGGACATTAAATAAACTTGTCATCTTTCCAATAGAGTAGTTTATCGAATTTAAAAAAAAACCGCAAAGGAAAAAAATCCGGCTGTGTTCTATACCTTTTGTGATTTAAAATTTATAAATTATGATGATCTGATTTCTAATTTATGGATAAAAACTTTGGAGTTCGGACTTAAAAACGGCGGAAGAAGCATAATCAAATCGAAACATTTAAAATGCGATTTCGCAATAAGTCTTTTGATACGAGTTTCTCTCTGAAAATATTGAAGCTTCTAATTCATTGAGCTATTGAAAAAACAAAAGAAAACTAAAACCTAAAATTATAAAAATAAAATTGACAAAGGATTAGTCATTATTTTTGGAAGGAGTGAAATTCAAAGTAAACTGAACAAATATTTTGATTTAATAGCTGAAGAACCTAATTTCACTTAATAGAAAATCATCTTAATCACGTTCTAGTCTCTTTAACTCAAATTTATATTAAACTTTCATCACTCCAAATTTCAAGTTCCAATAACCTCTATGGCTAAGTTTGATCCAACGATGCAGAACCACAATGCAGAGTTGATGAAATGTAACAAATAAATATATTTTAATTTTTAATTTTCTTTTCGCCTTATAGAAATTTGAAAGTAGACTGAACAGAATAATTCTTTTAATAAAGTTTATTTTTTCGGCATAAAATAATAATATAAAGCAAGTCAAGAAAGTTTTGCAATGTGTTTTTTGATAGCTGGTTTGCAACATCGAAGGTATTGACGACCTCAAGAGCATCAGGAAGGACTTAGAAGAACAAATCCAAGCTGAGGAGGAAGAACGGGTCGAGCTCATGAAGGAAGTAGAGAGGATGTCTGATAAGATAAATGAGCTAAACGAGAGCCTGGCAAGGAAAGCAGTAGCTCGTCATGATTACGATTGCACGATAATTGAAGCTGAAAGCGTCTATGAGAAGGTCAGAGTAAATTTATGTTCTAGTTATTTCAAATTGGAAATTCTATACTTTTAAGCCCTTGAAATTTTGAATCGACCAATTTTTAAAACTTCGAATTAAAAATTTTTAAATGGAAATATTTTCAGCAATTAATCTAGCAGCAACTCTCTTGTTCTGCAGATTTTGAAAAGCTCTGAATTACTACTCAGCATGGTGAAAAAGGAGGCTGCTATCCTCGATGAGACGTTACACGCATGTTCACTGTCTTGAATTATGCAGCTATTCTGTTGGTTTTGAAATTCTATTTGATAATTCAATTTGAAATAAGCTGATGCTCTGCTATTATTACGTTAGTATAAAATAGAGAATATCTTCGGCATTTAATTTTTCATTATTATAATTCGAAAATATTTAAATAAAGAGGTGCTACAATCTTCGAAATCTTTTAACTTCTTTTTTACATCTGTCAAAATTTCGCAAAATATTTTAAGCTATGAGAATCTTTTGAAATGCTTTCATATTCTATGAAATCTCTTAAAGGTTCTCGAAATCAATAAATGGAAAATATTTTTTCCTTAGATCAGTAAATAATCAGGAATTTTAAAAAGTTAAATCTCTGTTTTCTTTGCTTAACATCGAATCGTATAAATGGTTCACTTATTTATTGATTCGTTGAAATCTATATATGAATCGAAAATGAGACTTGTCGTTTGTGATCGATCTTAAAAAGGAGTTCAAAGGAATTAAATGAGAAATCGTTTGGTTTTCCATTGACAAAAGTTCATCATTAGAGAAAATGACAAACAACTCCTGAAGTCTTCATTTTTTATTCAATACTTACTTTTACTTTACTATAATTTTGCTGTACCATTTTTTAATTGGTACAGTAATAAAATTTTGAACTCTACAATAATTACATGTACATGAGTCTTGAATATTTTCTTATTATGTATTCAAATATTTTTTTCTTGGTCAAATAGATTTCTTTAATAAATAGATTTCTTACATAACTCTAATACATTTATGTATATACTCAGCGGAATTGAAATCTTAGGACATTAGTTTCTAGTGATCATGCAATTCATCGCTCTATTTGTGTTCGTCAAGAATGAATGACATACTTCTATTAATTTCTTGAAAAAGGTTGAGAACATCGTGTCTTAACTTTCAAATAATACAAACACAAGAGTAATTATAAATGAAAGTTACTTTACTTTTTTTAGACTTAGTGTTTTTTAACCACTTCTCCTAGTAAATGCGTAAATAACACAGAACTTCTTAAGTGATTAAAATATCTAATAATGGTCTATAATTATTTACATATGATTAATTCGATGAAATTTCAAGGACTCTGTACGAGAAAAAGGTGGAAATCGATGCAATTTGACATTTTTACCGCAGCAGCACCGCGGCGACATAATTTCGCATTGCAAATAGAAACGATCAGAAAATCCTTTTACTCGAAATCCGTTCGCTATTGCGCCCTGGGTCGTTCAACTTTTCCCCGGAGTTGCTGTCTCTGATGTTCCCTATGTATGCAGTTGCTGTTGGTTCTAGCACTATTTTGCTTTTTCATTATAGAAACTTTCGCCATTTGCATCCCTCTGTACGTAATCTCTGTTAAGGTAGAGTCAAGTGTATAATCATCAAGCTTACTTAGACAAAAATTAGTGTGAGGAAGGGCAGGAATCTGTCGAAATATAGAAGTGTAATATGTTGCTATATTTATTTCATTGCTTCATTTTTAATTAACTCAGATTATTTAAATAATAACTTCTCTCTCGTTTGTGGTATCAACTTAAATTATTTAAATATTTATTTTCTTTATAATTATTTAAAAGTCAGGTTTTAAAATGATCCTTCGCTAGGTAGATTCTTAATTCTCACGCCAAGAACGTCCGAGGAAATGATACAACTATACATTAAACCCATTCACTATTGCAGATTTTTTCTCTTGCGTAGACGATGTTAGTGGGTCATATGTTAGGCCTCCTTTAGAAGATTATGTTAAAATTTACAGGACGTTGCAAATCAACAGATCGCATCTACATTGCGAGGATAATATGGCAAGATAATGATGAAGTTCATTTTCAACTCCATATTTGGTACTCAAGAAAAGAGAAAGGCGAATATCATTTAAAAATTGAGTTAGCTTTCAATGTATATACGATTTTTCAAGAAAATTCAAAAAAATGTTATGCCATTCCTGTAGGGCGTTCAAAAAGCAACATTTTTTATCTCTTCACATTTTTTCATATCGTGCGTTGTTTGGCTTCAAATTTTTATTTTTTCAAAATTTCATAAGTCTGACAATTTTTTTTTATCGAAAAAAGTCATTAGAATAAATTATTCGACTTTCTGAGTATATATACTAAGAATATCCGTACATAGAATTTGTAAATAAAAAAAAAAGTGTTCTCAAAAATTTTCAAAATTCTCCTACTTTTTGAGTTTATCCAAAATGGCTGCTGGCTGACGAACATGACCTTCGTTTTGGGAGTCCAAAACGTGGACATTTGACCAAAACGAGGGGGGCGGGTCAAATTTCACGCAAATCTAATACATACTCTTTGATGAGAATGTAAAAAATTTTGCAATCTTAAAAGATTAACATATTGGACTGATTGCAAGAAAAATAATGGAAAGCGAAAACGAAATATTTAATTGTCGATAAGACTTTATTCTTGTTAGCACACATTAATTTCTTTTTTCATTTCCTGAATGAATCGCTCACAATTAAAGAGAGAAAATTGTGTTTAACCCAGATAGGAAATGCATTAGCGTGTCTAAATAGAACTGCATCCAAGCTTGTTACGAGGTCTTTTCAACCGTGTATGAATAAAAGCTATGTCGTAGCTCATAACATCATGAGTAAATTTCCTAGTGACATTCGTGTTTCTATTTTTACTTCCAAGGTTTCTTTATTATCCTCATCGTATTGTATTTTCTCGAATTTAAAAGTGTCAAGTGCAATGCAATTTTTAATCTTCAGCTTTCTTTAGGCTCTTTATATAAATATAACAATGTTTATGAACGTGTGTATAATTTATTATATAAGTTCTCATCAAGTGAAGTCTTTTTTAAAACTTGACTGCAAGTACATTTCACGCTTGCATATTTTAAAAGAGTAAAATGTACTTTTTAATGTCGTATTTTAAAAGCGAATGAGTTTGCAATAAATATTTTACAACTTCCTATAAGATTGAAACATTGAATAATTTTATGATCTATAAACTGTCGTATATCTATACAGATGAAACTTTAGAGTTAGGTATCGTTGTAACTAAAAAGTTTACTTTCCTGAAGATGTTTTATCAATTTATGGCATCAATATTGTATCAAATGGTATTCCATGTATCCATGTCGATGAACCCTATTACGTCACAAAATCATGTAACAGAAAGTGAGTGCAAGGACCATATAGCCTCGAATCGTTTCTGGAAGTTACTTCACCTTGATAAAATCTTGCATCTCAAGATTCAATAGAAAAATGAAAATTTATTTTCTGGAAAGGAAAGATGGGGAATAAAAAGATAAAAGTGTGTTTGCAAATTTTCAATGTAGGTTTTATGAATAATTTCGAAGATAATGTTACTGAAAATGAACAATTAAAGTTAAAAGCTGTTAAGAACGTCAAGAACTTTGTATAACGCACAAATAGATCGCGACGTTCACTTTCACATGGAAAATCGCGTGATATGTTCGCTTATGGAAGTTATGCATATGTAAATTTTCAGTTCTTACGTCGACTTAATGAATAATCGACTCTTGACCCTTTTTGAAATCCGTTCTGCTAGTCACTTGAGTGTCAAATAATTGGCTTTAATCTTTAATCCCATTGCTTACTATATATATCAAAATATATTGATGAAAAAAATAATTTTTTTCAGAGTTTGAATTCCTGTCATAAAATTATAATCATTTTTTATTACTATTTAATTGGGATATATAAACATTTTTAAATGAACAAGGAAACTATAAAGGATAAACACTTCAAAATGACCTAACGACATCTCCTAGGTTTTATAATGATCTTTCCGAGAAAAAGTAAGTTATACAAAAAAAAATCTTATCAGTCGGAAAAAAAAAAACTTAGATTAGGTGAAAATTAATTACAATAAGAGCAAATTTAATTTCGACAATTTTATGGTCACAATAATAAATATTTTTTCTTAAAACTAGGCCATACATGAAACGGAGGTAAATAGCCTAGTTTTAGCGAAAAAGATATATTATTATGCGAGAATAAAGAAAAAAAAAATATTTTTTGAATAATTTTAAATATTTATTATTACATACAAAACAGACATTAAATCATATCAGTAAAATTTAACAATTCTATTGTTTGTTGCAAATCATCTTTTTTTCGTAGAAAATTTCAACTTTCACCTGATAATATATTTTTTTAGTTTTGATCCTCGCATTGGAAAGATCTAATAAATCATTATTTATAATAATAATAATTAATAATAATGTTTATAAAAAGGTACCCTTTTAGCACATTTTAATTCTAAAACCTCATACATATTTAAATTACGTTTAAAAAAAGGCCCGCAAGCCAAATGAGATTTCGTACCATTTTTAGATTTTTAGATTTTCGCCATTTTTAGCTAAACAAAATGATATGAAAAATATTGCAAACATTTTAGCGTGCTATATTTTTTTATATTAAAAAAAACCATTAGCAAAGTCGAATTATTCACCATTGATGAGCCCTTCAAAGACGCATATATCCTGATTTTTTTTAGATTTTTAAACAATGTGAACGATACTCTGTTTTTATACTCAATATCCGCAACTATTTTGGTATAAGCAATTTGACAGAAGTGCCGTGAATTTTTTCTTACTTTTCCGATGATTAGTTTAACTAAAAATTGCGAAAAACGGAATTCGTATATATATAATCAATAATTACTCATCCAATATGGTGACTATCGGGCTGAATATTTGTAAAAAACAATCATAAGCCATTTTTATATTTAATCCTGGTGAAACTCTTTGTTTTGAGAATAATTCTGATGAGCGGTAATTTTAGATTTTAGTTTGGTGAATTTATATATATTGATCCTGGTACAGTGGATAAGTTTACCCACAAATGTAAGCTTATCTGCTAAGCAATGTGTTAATGTAGATTGATAAGCTAGGAAGTTGCTTTTTCACCCCATGAAATTAAAAATACGCGAGTCTTTACCGAAAATGATTTGAGTGATGATTGAATTGATTGCATGAATAAGAAAAAAATGTAATAAAATTAACATGGATGGTAAAAAGTAGTCGAAGGTCGCTTCCACAGTAGGTAAACTGAATCTTGTTTTGCGCAACGAGGCGATGTGGCAAATAGGCATATGGCAAATATCTGCCTGGGAAGCATCGGACTACCCGAATATATTGATCCAAGAGGTTGCTTTTATAGTAAAGAGACCATCGTCTTTGCACTTGCGAGTAAGGAAATATTGATCTGGTTCAACTGAACATTCTCCATCTATCGGTTTGGAAACCTAACTAAACTATTTTTACTTTGTATGAAAAATAAGACATAATTAATTCCTTTTGTCAAATATTAAAGTTTCAACTTGGAAAATAAATGTATATGAGCAAACTTGTGTAATTGCAAAACAAGAGCTGTTTTTCAATATTTTGTTCCAAGGCGGGAAAGACATGAGCTGATTTGAATTCACTTTCCTAAAGTTCTTCGTGGTTTTTTATTTATCAACTCTTTCATACTTTTATAAAGTTTATTCTAGTTTATTCTAGCTAACATTTTTGTTTCATGATATATCTACTATATACAAGAATTGTCGTTTATACGTGGACCAGTGGACCTCATTAGTAAATTAAACGTTACTTGAGATACGTGTTGAGCATAAATCATTGTTGTTAATGATCATCACATTATGTGTAATGTAAATTACTTCTGGATTTGGGATGCTCGTCAGGAACGACGTATTTATACACAGATGCAAATGCTCGTATCATTTATATGTTACAGAGTGGACCGTTACTTATCTCATGAAACGTATATAAGACTTACGCGTGAGGTGGTCGATGATCCTTGCGCAACAAATGAAGTACAAAGTAGAAAGACGTTTTTAAATAAGTCCAGCCACTTTGACTAAATTTAAAAAAAAATATTTGTCTTGCATTGCAAAATCTTGGAAAAAAAAATTTGATGCCTTAATACTCCCTCAATCTGAATGAGTTAAATTTTACTAATTAATAGTAAAAATTTATACTAATTCCATTAGTAACAAGGACAGACTAAATAAATTGGTAATTCCTCAGTAAATGAATTAGTAATACTATTCACCTAAAGTTAATTAAAATCTCTTAAAAATTTGTAAAAATCTCTAAAACTTTGGTAATAGGCGACTTACTATTTCGCATTTAGTATAGAAACTGGAGAAATTACTAATTCAATATTCAAATGTATTTAGGCGATTAAAAGAGAGAGCACTTTATTTATTAAAAAGTATGATTGAAATGTTACTCCTTAAATTGCAAAATCTTTTATTCACAAATCAATTTGATGAGACATCGCGTCCTCAATCGAAATTTCACCATGCCATATACATATATCGATTTTGCACACCGCCTACATTCCACCATAGCGTCAATCATCCTTAACAATTTACAATAGTTACAATCATACTTTCATAATAATCAACCTACGTCTTCTGTGAAATTGTATTTCTCTTATATTACGAAGAATCCCTTCATGGCATATATCAAACATATTATTCCCAAAGAAATTATAAGGTATGGTATAATTGTGATTGATAACGAGCATCCGAATATTTCAAAAGCAATGAATTAAAGTTCCATTTCTAGCCTTTTATTTATTTAACCTCGGAATTTTAAACCCCCGCCTGTAAATTTTTTGACCACAACATATATTGCCTTCGGATCTACCTATAATTGGCAAGAAAGTAGGATACGAAAAGTTAAATAATAGAACACTTCATACATATACATAGCTTCTCTTACGTGCACTAGATATTTTCTAACATAGAATATCGCTCTAAGCAAGAAGGTCAATGGCAAAAAGTATAATGTATGTATATTGAGACATAAAGAGAATTCATTGAACAATAAATTAATAATTTGTAAAATTGTAAACGATTTGAAAAGATTCTTATGACTTGTTACTAATATAAAATTAATATAACTTTTTACACATTTATGGTAAAACCTCATATAAAAATAAGTAAACGACTTGACACCATATTTAAATGAATAAAAAACTACTAAGTATTAATTTTAGTAAAATTGAACTAATTCAGATTGAGAGGATAGACATGACATTTTTAAAAATTTTACAATGCAGGATAAATATGTTTTAAATTCGGTCAAAGTATAAGATTTCTTTTTCTTTTTTCTTAAGAAGAAGTTAGTATGAAGCTCAAGACTGATATGTGTGTAATGTGTATATATATATATATATATATAATACGAGAATGGCAACCTAGACCTGGTTGCTCCTGCGGTTTAGGATGCGTTGGACGAGAAAGTAGGCTATCCGTTGAAGAACAATGCGCAAGTACACCATCAAGTTGTGTACCATACCTATCATTAGGCCCAAAATACACAGAATGTGATAGGTTGCGAGAAGTAAGTGCACAGTGCACACAGAACCGTAAATGATGGAGGGAGGCTACTTCAACTTAGCTCTAGCTTAACTGCCTTGCTGACAGTAAATTGCTTTAGTCCGATCCGAGACCCTTTCGCGTATATAGTAATCCAAGTGTGAAATCTATTTTCAGACACCATACATGCATTTAATCACAACAAAATGCCAAAAATATACCATTTAGTCACATTTAGTCAAAGAAACATTGAAAAAAAAATTGCCTTACTTATTCTCAACAATTCCTATTTAAACACAAACGATATCTCTAAGAAATAGTTAGAAAAATGTGAAAAATTTACCTTTATGACAAATTAAAATTTTTATTTTATTTATTTGACAATTTAATGATAATTTTAGTAAATGATCAAGTTTCTTTTGGTGGAAAAAAAAATGTGTTCTTGAAGAAAAGTGTAGAAAGTGATTTTCAAAGTTACAATTTGAGTGTCTTCGGGAACGGATTTGAGAGAACGAATCATGACAGACGAAAATGCACCTGTTAATAATAATATCATCAGTGAGAATGGCAAGACTGTGATTATTTCAAATTCAACGAGTGACAAGGATCGAGTAAGTTCATAAATATTGGATGTCAGGTTCGATAAAGCGGTAACTATGACTCGTGAGTGCAGGGTGAATGAATACCGGTAATTTCTTTTTTCTGGTAATCAGTTATTCAATTTTGCAGTGCATCTGCTTTTTGCAGGTCTTTAGAAAAACCAGATTCGAAATACCTTTCTCTGATTCCTTTACCAATTCTTTAAATTAATTCTTAATAAATGAATCAGTAGTTTTAATTAGTAGTCTTTAATTCATTTGTAACTTCTCACTAGCTAATTCAAATTGAGAGAAATTTACACAAGATAAAAAAGTCTGATGTTGTGCATTTGTATTTGTGCTGTAATGCAGAATGATTTCTAAAGTGGATAATTCTCACATATCAGTTTTCTCGTCTCGCAGATACTAATTTGTGAAAGTATATACAATACAATAAAGAGGAGTTAAAGCTTTAAGTAAACCTCTTATAACACTTATGTTTTAGGTAAGCGAGTTTTTTCAATTAGGTGTATGCGTCTTTATTGAATTTGAATATATAATATTAATGTCTGAAAATAATTTAAATACATGTAGTACTGCATAAGTAGAAAGTAGAATCATTTTTTTTATCATTAAATTATATCGAAAAAAGAAGGCAAATAATAAATAATAACTTAAAAATAATTGAACTTGGCTTTTAAAAAAAGGCAATATAACCGTAGTTTTAAATATTTTTACTTCATTCTCTTTCAAAATGAAAATCATAAATAAGGAAGTACAATGTACATACATAAATGAAGTATAAGTTTATGAAATAAATAAATCCACATGCGGCTCTTATTTCTACAGAATATTTCAGCGTTCAAAAATCAAATTCATCCTGGAATTGTATAAAAAAAAAATTAGTGCTGAAAAAAGTCTCAAAAACAACATTTTAATTAATTTATTTTATAAAAGGGAAAAAGGGATGAATTCGACTGATAAGGGTTGGATTTCTCGAAAAGCTTACGATTATGCTCACGTGATAGCAGCACCAAAACAATATTGATTAGAACACTTTTAGCTACTAGCAGTCAACAGTATTATCCGAAGGGTTGCTCATAGATATTCGAATTTCGTCAAATATTTTGCACCCTCTAAATTCGAAGCCAAAATTGCCTATTATAGAAATCATCTCTATTAAATGCTCAATCTCGTGAATTAAATAAATCATTAAATAGTTCCTTCTCAAAGATAAGATGAATTTTCTGATTCAATGTGGTAGACAGAATAGTCGGGCTTTTAGAAATTTTTCTAATGGTTCTATGGTGTAAAAACGTCGGAAACCACGAGGTTCAAAAGAGTTTTACAAAAATGCGTGACAACCGCTTTTCAAACCGTTAATTACGGCTTCTATCAAGTGAGTATTACTTAATAAATTCACAATAATTTATTGTGGTTGATATTTCATACATATAAGAAGAGAAATGAAACTAGATTACAGTGAAGACAGAAATACATATATATTATATATATGTAATTATGTGTAAAGTTTAGATAGGAAATTAACTTTGAGAATAAGTTGAGAAAAATTGGTGAAAACTGTTTTATCTTCCTTTTTTCTTGTTTATAGTCGTTGAATAATCGTTTCAATCTGAGAAAGACTTTTTTATCCTCTCCTTTAATTGAATACTTTTTAAATAATATTCGTTTCCGCGAATTTATGTGACGATTTTCCATTCATATAGAATACGTATGAAGGATATATACTGAAAATAGAAAATAGTACATGTGCACTTTTTTGTTTCTATTATACATACAAAGCGTTTTGATGAACTCGTACATTTTCGACTCAAATATATAAACAATTACCATTTTTCCGTATATCATTTATACGAGTTTTTTTTTTTTTGTTGTAATTATCAACAATTCGTCACATAGTTGATATCTTCATATCAATTATTGCTTCCATGTTTCAGAATATATGTTACTTTCTCTTTCATATTTCCAGGTCAATCGTAAAGAGGACAAGTATATTATATATATATATAAGTAATAATGATTGTATTCACTTATTTATTTATGCATGTATATATATATTTTCACATGAATATGAAATTATTTAAAAGTATAAAACTCAAATTTTAAAACCATTATAAAATTCCCTCCAAATGGTTTAAAAAATATGAATTGGTCGATAAACGGATAAACTGATTCAGTATAATTTATTGATATCGCTTTAATGAGGCTAGATTTCTATTTTATTATATTATTATATAAAAGAATGTGTTAGTAGGTGCTGGTTTGATTATTTAAAAATATTTTCACGGCAAAATGTCACAACACTGATGTAAAAAAGTCGATATACATAATATATAATATATATTACATCACACTGTGAGACAGGTTCTAATCGTAAATATTTACTGTCTTAATTGAGTTGCTGAAACTAAAATTTAGATAAAAATATTTATTTCATTTTCTTCCATTTTTTCTACTGTTTACTCTCATCCACTCAATTACGCCCGTGTTATAATTGGATCAAGTTCAAACGTGATTATAATCATCAATTCTTAGACAGGAATTTGAAAGTTTCCAAATTGCGGTCATTACGGAAGTGTTATATTTAACTAAGAAAGTTAATCTTACACTCAATAATTATTAAACAATTATAAAATCATAAAATCTCTTTTTATTATCATAATTACGAAATAAAGTCACTTTGTGACGACCCTGGCAGCAAAATTAAATAAGGATGAGCTGCATAAAGTGTGCGCACGCAATCTCAATTAGAACAAAATTATGTCTATTATTACAAATGCGCCAATTACAGTCATCACGAATTATTGCTCCTTCTGCGTGCCTCTATTCATTGAAAAACTCCTTGAATCAATTTTTTCATGAGAGAGTTAATCATTGTTACTTGAGATTTTTTCAATTTTGAATTTAATCACAACGGTTCAACTATATTGTATTTTACATTGATTTAAAAAAATTTAATGAAAGCATTTATTTTTATACAAAATTATCAAATTTATAAATAAAATAATTATACTCATCGAGTAAAATTATCTTTTAATTTCAAATGGTCAAGATTAAGAATCGTGTAATAAATACACTTTTATTGCGTGACGTTTGTTTCAAGTTCATGGGGTCAATAAAGGTCAAAGTGACTTCCGCTCTTGCACGAAGCATTTTACTGTTATAATGTTACAAAAGAAAATAACGATCTACAAATTTTTTGTTGATTGATTTTATAATTTTATAACTTATACTTAATTGCGATATAATTTATTTACATTAATTTGAATAATTAATGTATTTATTACATTTATTTATTTAATATACATTACACATCATTTCGAAAGTATATAGACGATGTGACTGTCTCATTTTTGAGAAACGTAAAAATTGTACACTTAATGTGAATAATTTTATTACGCAAATTGCATATTCTCTTGTGCGATCTATTTTATGTATAAAAAAATTAAGATTTACATTCCAGTCTACAGATCCAGGTACAAAATCCAAGATATTTCGTATTTAGTATAGTTGCGTGTTTCTGATAGCGATGCAGGAGGAAGACTGTGAGGAATATGAAGTGCTATTTAAAGTAAATACAATAAACCGTAATATCAATTTAGATAGATAAGAATTAAAATATAAGTATAGAAAATTGCAAGTAACCTTTTAGTTTATTCGATATGTAAAGCAATTTGTATTACCATGCAGGAATGAAAAATATATTCTAAATGAAAAGTGCGTCGTCAGAAAGACTTGCAGTTTTCTTTGTCCGGTAGTATTTGCAAAATTTAAACATTTTATTCTTGTTTTGCTGCCGACACCTTTCGAATTGAATATTCCAGTATAGAAATCTAGTTCACAATGTAATGCTTGAGTAAAAAAGTAGAATTTAGAGTCAAAATTAACTATAGTTAATTAATTACTTAAAAAAATGTTGTCTAGTATAGTTATCCAGAATTATGGTTACTATAAGCTTTAACCGGAAAAAATAGTAAAGGCATATTTAACCAGGATTGTGACATTTTATTGAGTGTATAATTGCATATGTTATATATATATATAGATATTCTAAAGATATATGTAGATTTCTTTTTTATTCAGATTTGTGTGTACAGTTATTACTCTGAAGAACACTGCCTTATCGACTTTTTTTATTAGTCCATCATACAGTATCAAATGCAGAAAATGAGCTTTGATAAGTTAAGTAAGTCGATAAAGTAGATTTTTAAAGTAGTATTTTAAAAATTATTTGATAAATTATAAAAAAATTTATTTGTATTTGAAAATTGACTAAATTTCCCTATTTTTTTGTAATTAAGTCATTATTGTCTTGGAAATATATAGTATATTACAATTTTCTTCATCGAATTAAATATATTTTAGAATTGGTAATATTCAGTTAACATTACATTTGAAATTACAAAATTTTGAAGGTGTTATATTTTTGTTTTTTGCACTATCCCCTATAAGTTCTTTATCTGCAACATCCGTTTTAAATTCTATGCAACAGTGTTGCCAACAATCATTACTAACTTCCTGTCTCGTCTCAATACACACTCAGTCTTGAAATTTTACAATTTTTGAAGCTCTTGTAGTACACCTGAATATAAATGAAATATTGTGAAGAAATTTGGTAGTAATAGTAAAAATGTTCGTTCGGTTATGTAGTCTGGAGTTGTCTCGGGTGCTGCTTCGAAACGGCAATCCGGCCTCCGATTTTATTTAAACTCCGTATACTTATATTCTATTTTGACGCGCTGATTAATGAAATATATGATATAGGTACAAAGAAAGACCTGTCGCTTATTGCATTGAAATTTGTTACATTTCATCAGATGTACCACTAATTTTCTCGAAGACTAATATATATTTATCTCTCGTAGATAAAAAATGTTTACAAGAAAAAATGTGTATAGGTGAATGAAATCTACAATTTTTATTAAAAATATTTTTCAAAATTTTGCATATTGACTGAGATAAATGCAGAAAACTATAATTTTTATGGTTTTTTTGCATGGTTTCACTTTAAATAAAATCTGATGGTTTATTCCGTTTTAGAAACTTTATGTAGTCTCTTAATTGCCATCCATATCAAGCTTTAAGTAATTATTTTTATTATTCTTATTATAAAAAAACCATTCACCGATCCTTATATATAGATAGTCATGTATACAAGACATTCGATCTGCACTACATATATTTATATTATAAATATATTTTCACTCAAATACATATATATATGTATTGTATATATCTGAGATTGCTCGCAGAAAAGTTCCACGCCTCTCGTTTATAAAAATTCCATTTAACGTTAATTGCAGCGGTTACATGACCTTTCTTGATTCTTCTGAAGCGGCCAAGGTTGCCTTATGCGGTTTCCTTCATTCAACCATTATTATTCAAGTTTCTCCTCAGATCTTCTCTATTGTTATAATTACAACTTAACTCTCAGCGCAGCTCTTTTTGAGGAGAATTCTCTTCTTATAGACTTTCACACGTCTCCCCCCTACTCTCTTTCTCTCTCTCTGCGTCTCTCTCAATATCTGAATTAGTTATACCATAAGAATTTAGCTAAGTAAATTATAATATATATTTGACTATTGAATTAGTCATTTCTACAGTTTCTATACTAAATGAAATAGTAAGTCACCTATTACCAAAGTGAATTAATAAGAGTTCCTCTAACATCAGTATGGTATATTAAACTTTTTGTATAAATCACTAAATCGTTGTATTATTCAGCTATTATAGTTTATTTAACAAATTTTAGAAAAGTTTACAGGATTTCGAAGTATTATAAAGAATTTTCAATTATATATTCTATGCGATTTTAACGGATTTTGTTGAATTTTGAAGTTTTTCCTACAATTTTATGAAGGGATAGTAAAATATTTTATCGAATTTAAAAATATTTTTTCGTGAAATTTTAAGAGTTTCCTAGTAAATTTAAGGAATTTTGAGGGGTTTTAAGGAAATTTAAAAGATTATCAGGAATTACATTTTTTTTTTAGATTTTGACGAATTTTTAAGAAATTTTAACGAACTTTAGGTAATTTTAAAGTTCCTCGCGGAATTTTAAACAATTTAAAATATTCTTATGACTTTTAAAATATTTTTCGAGATATATTTCTTTTACTATATAAGGAGTTACTATATAGTTCATTTAGGATCTTGGCACTAATATGGAATTATTATTAGTACATTATATAACTTTTTTACTAATTTACAGTAAACGACTTGGCACCACTTGAATTACTAAGAAACTACTATTAATTAGTAAAATTGAACTACCTCAGATTGAGAGAGCAGACTCTTGAACGGCTCTTATGAATAACTCTGATGCCATGCAGATGCGATATATATATATATGTGTGTGTGACTCGCCGGCCTCGCCTCGCCGCGCCGCTCGCGATGTGGCTCGCGTAGTGGCTCGCGTATACACACATATATATATATATATATACATGTATAACATCGTTCCTGCTTTTTTTTAGGACGTCGAAAGAGGGGAAATCGACCAAAGAGAGGGCAATCCCCATCCGACGTCGGCGTCGGCGTCGGTCAGGGAACTAACAGCACCTGGAGGGTCGCACGACAGCCGCACACGTGGCGTTCGAGTCAGTCGGAGCCAACAACGTTGGAGTACGGCTGGCCGTATTCTTCTAATAGCACTTTTCGCGATGCTGCTCATCGGGGCCTTATTGGCCACGACAGCCGCTCTCTGGATTTATCTGGGACCAGTTTTTATTATTCAACTCCTCCTTGTCATCCTCGTTGCATATTTTGTCGCTGGAGGCAGATTCAGGTGGTTCGTGGTGGCTTTTAAAACAGCCCCCCGGGACATTAAGTGAGTATTCATTCAAAAATATCATTATTAATTTACATTTTTTTTTGAAATTATGAACTATACTTATACCAAACAATGTTAAGTCGTGCAAGAAATTTCACTTTTGGACAATTTCGGCATATACTTTTATTCGTATGCTTTTCATAATTGAAAAGACCAAAAAAATAATTCCCGAAAATATTGATCAAAAGTAGAAAATTGAAAAAATTTGGACAAAGTTCCGAAAACGGAAACCCATTTACAAGGAAGGTTCGGGAAATCTTCGTAAGGAATTTTCGATTGCGTTATACAATTTCAGGGAATATTGGGCGGAAACTTTCTCGAAAGATCAAGATTAATTAAAACTGTTTTGGAAAGTTTTGTTTTGGACGGGATTAAGTTTCCGTCCATGTGGAAATACACACAGTTTTCCACAAAAATTTCTTACGAATATTCCCTGAACATTACTTCCATACGTGCATTTCTGTTGAAAATTTCTTTTAAAAAATCCTAGAGAAGTATTCATTTTTAATGAATATTCTTAGTCCATTTCCATTTCGTTAATAAAAATTTAGGATTTGGGTTTTTCGGCAAAAATATATCCCTATAACTATCGAAATAAAATTTCCTATTTAAATACGTGTTTTCAAAATTGAAATTTGAAACATTTTTTACAAGCTCTCAGGGGCCAACGAAACAGAGTCCTAGAATTCTATAACTGGTTATTGCACGTAACCCCTCAACTTATCTCGTTCACTTTTTGAAATTGGCGGTCAAATAATGGATGGAAATTGATCTCTAAACTGGGTTCTGGATAGCTGGTATTCCTACTTTTAACTAAGTTAAACAAAGAAATAAATTGACAGAGGTGTCAATTTAATTATTTAATATTATTATATAATTTCATTATTTTAATCAGAATATTGAAGTTTGTTGCATATTTTCCCCTATAAGTTGAACAATCTGATCAGGATTACAGATAAAGATATACTGAATAATTCACAGTCATACTTGAGACTTGAGGGTCAAGTGCTTCTCAGATTTCTAGAAAGGAAGGAATATTTTTCTAATTTCACTTTGGAGATAATAGATAAGATTGGTGATGAGAGTATCTTTTTGATATTGGAGAAATGACGCGTATCTCCTCGCTGATATGATCTGTCATACTTTCAACATTGTTATTGTTATCCGCATGTCTTCTTTAAATCGGATTTACTTTTACAATTTTTCGTCGCATTTCTTATTATTATCGTTGAAGCAATATTTATTCCTATCGGTGCTTATATATATATGGTATGGTATACCATATATAATAATAATATATATATATATATATATATATATGTATGATTTCAATTTATGCTACTAAAGCAAAAACGCATTTTTCTTTATTCAGATTGTCTAATACGACGTGATACGCATACCATTTTCGAGTTTTTTTTACGCATCTGGAGCTCATTAAAAAAATTCTCAATCAGGAATAAAATATGTAATTGATGGTCTCTGATTCCTAGGATTATGTAATTCCCAACTAACCACTACAATAATATTCTTGCGTTTATACGTTTCGTTTCATTAATCGAAATTTAATACTCTTTATGGGACTTTGCTCTTTGGAACAGTCGACAAAATTCCGTTTTGCTATTTCAGCATTTAGTTTTTTGTAGATGATATATCGCCTATATAAAAGTGTGCATACTGGATATATAATTATAATATTAACAAAGCCTTGAGTTTTTGAATTATTTTAAAATATTTTTACTTCAACTTCTGCTAATACGAAAACAAGGTTTTTCTGCGCTACTATCTATATGTGATTAAATTAATATTGATCGCTCATGATGCATCTGACGTTAGCTAAAATGTTGTCAGGCATACGCGATAATAAAGTAGGTACGTAAGTTGCGGTTTTGAATATTTATGTCGATAGTAGCATTATCTAAACTCGTGAAACAATCGTTTAAATGAGTGATTTCTTTATTTTAGTTGATCGGTATTGTCTCATTTTATTTTTCGTCAATTAAAAATACATATTTCTAAAACTTTAAATTCATTTATATAAATGTAGGTCGTTTGTATTATTAATTCAGAGAAACCTCGTGGTTGTTGACATTGTTTTTTCAATACATAACTATGCTTTCTCTAATGATTAATAAAGCATAATTAAGAAGCAAACTAAAATAATTCGAATATTTCTGAAGCGATTATCTATTAATAATTGTTTACAGTGTGTGTGTGTGTGTTATATAAATTTCATCATATACTACTTGAGATATTTGGACCTGAACCTATGATACATTAGATAATTTAATCACGATTTAAATCAAGATTTTTCGGACTTTGAGCCACCTTTCTTAATTTATATATATAATAAAAAACGTCAAAGCATATTTTATGACCTTCAGAGCTTCTCTTTTGTGGGCAGGTTAATTGTAGGAACGTGCGGAAGTAATATTGTTCAGTCACTTTCAACGTGATTGTACTTTCAGCTTTAAATCTTATATAAATTTCTCTAAATTATGCAAAATCTGTGTACTCAAATTTTTTAGGATTTTTGATAAAATTTAGAGAAGAACGTATGCTTTACCATTATGTAAAATAGTCTCTTTCTCCGTGAATTTATTTCGGTTTCTCTTTTCTTTGATATTGAATTTTTTTAGGTCAGAAACTGAGAATTTCTCGAAATAATTCTGGTCTGACTGAATCCATATCTACTTTCTATTTATTATTTTGGACGGGAAGGTTTCAGTTTTACACCGAAATATTGAAAAGATTTAGTTTGGTGAGTAAATTATTTAACTGTATACCTTATAATAATTTGCAGCTAAAAATGTTGTTATATTTTTTGATTGGTTATATAATTGACCAGCAAAATCTTGCTTTTTTTTCTTAAAAATTGCAGTCAAAACTAATTGCCATCCAAAAAATTGCAAGCAGATCATTTTATAAGTAAATTTAGGAAGGTGTAGCAATTTATTGTTGAACTTGATGACAAAATCTCTGCTTAAAATTTTTTAGATTTCAATTAATATTGCTAAGAAAAAAATATTCTTTTCGAAAAAGAAAAATATAAAAACATAAAATATTTTTATCTGCTCAGTATTTATTTTGTTGAAGAGTCTAAATCTTGCTAGTAAAAAAAATTGTGGACGTAATTCAATAATTTGGCTTGAATAACTTACTTACAAAATTACATTTTTACAATAATTTCGGTGTATAAAAGAATGTAACTCTTTTGGACAAACTGCGTTTAACACTCTTTTTTTTAATGCATAATTAGGGTTCTCACTTCCGGGATATTTCAACATTGCTGCTTACGAATTAAATGTCGCATGCACGCACGACATTTTTTAGTAGGTACATATGTAATATGGAAACAGTTTCATGGTTGGAAGAAAATGGTACATTATTTACATTAATTAAATAATAAAGATTGAATTGTGTTGAATTAACAGATATTTTAAACGTTCGTTGCAGAAGTCGGGTTTCTTTTAATTTCTATAGGAATCTGTCAAAAAGAGTTCTGATTAAAATAAACAGAATTCTAATAATTCTATTATAACTAGAAAATAGTGTTAAATATGCCCTACTTACTTATATATATAAATTCTATAGCGCCGGCGGCTATAATGTGGCGCGTTTGAGTTTTCGAATATTAACACATTTTCTGCTTGTGGAAATAGTTTTATTACATGTAATTAATTCCCAGATTTTAATCACGAAAAGTTTTTAATTTTTAGTAAAATTAATACATTTTTATGCAAAAAATTTTTATTAAATACATAATAACCCTCAAATTATATTTTGAGAAATTTTGTACTGTTAAAAAAAAATGTCCTGAAATTTCAGCAGATATAATGCCTCAAATATGTTAATAATATTAATCATAAATATATTTATCTTGTTTTTATTCAGTTTTACTAATTTTTCTTCATAATTTGTTTTTTATTCAATAATTACGATTTGAAATCGAAACGCGCCACATTACCAAATAATAATTGTGTTGGATAACTTGGCGCAAATGCATTTTATTTTTGAAAAACACATGCAAATAGAGCATTGGTAAACTTTAACCAGAACTTTTTTTTGAGTGATTATTACAAAGGAGTTGCTTTGATTATATTGTAGAGCACTACGGTCATATATCGGTCAATCAACTCGAAACGTGATTTGCAGTTACGGGACCTAGAAATCAGGTGTATCATTCTCAAAAGAAATGATTGATTATAGACAACTTCTCTACTGTTATAAAATATCAGTTGTGCTGAATAAAACTGTGAAAATTGAATAAACAAAGTCATAACATTATTTAATAACTAATCAAATTAAGAAGTTAAATAAAATTTCTGAAACATAAAGTGATGTATCTGGTCATATTCCAATATCTCATATTTCATGCATAATGAATCATTTCCGATTGCAGTAGTTTAGAATTTTATAAAGGAAATGAATTCAAGTTTGCTTCACAGTTTCAGTTGACACTAATTGTTTTCTCATTGATATATTATTGTTCTATTAATAAAACGCTAAATTTAAATAATATTTTTTAGGCTGCAAAAGTAAAAAAGGCATTTTTGTTTTGTATATATACACGTTGTTTTCCTTACTTCTTAATATTTTTTTAAGCTGACCCTTAGGCAAGATATACGTAAAATATACTATAAAGGAATATACGTAACGGAACTTTTCTTAGTGGTTGAGAGATTTACTGTATGTGATGGTATTCCACTTGTTTCGAAGGCTGGAAGCCAGACTCGTTTTTCTTGTTTTCAACAACCCACATCAAGAAAACTGTATAGGTTAAACGCGAATTTAAGAACTATGTTTTTTAAATTTAGGGACATCTGGTAATCACCATATGAGTAAATTCACATCACCCGGGTTTTTTTATTCGTAGTTTATAGTTAAAAAAAAACAATAGTTCACATCAGATGTCCGCGTATATAGAATTATGCTTTCTCAGATTCTCTTGTAAAAAATCTTTTATAACATAAACATTAACATTTCTATCATTTTTTTCAGAGCCGTCAGTCGATATGCAAAATTGCTTTGGGTGATTCGCGGTCACGAAAAAAAAAATCGAAGTGTTGCAGACGTTTTTCGGCAAAATGTTGCACGACATCCGAATAAAGCCTGTTTTGTGTTCGAGGATCAAGAGTGGACTTTCCAGCAAGTAGGTTTATTTTTTTTTAAATAATTATTTTCTATCATCCCGATTTTACACATAAAATTACAATATAATTGATGGGAAACCTCTTTTTTATTTGAACAACAGAAAGATGTTAAAAATTCATTGCTAAAAAAATAAGCAAACATCCAAAAATCGTATTTCTTTAGAGAAAACATATTTGTCGAAAATTTCGAAGATAGATATTTGTGAATTCTATTCACACCTATATTAAGCAAACGAATTTTGAAAAAATCAAGTTATTGAACGCCTCATGGGTCACAGCTAAGTTCAATGTTCTTCTTGTATATTCTCTGCGTCATGTAGAAATTCTTGTTTAGTCACGAAATAGACTTTGAATTGACATTTTCCAAATCATATTAATAGGTCTCAAAGTTGACGTTAATAAGCATATTTTAATATGTGATAAAATGCAGACAATGCCATGCTTCTTATGCCCAAATATTGGTAATAATCAAATTATGTTTCCATTTTAGGTGGAAGACTTTAGTAATAAAGTAGCATCGGTATTCAAAAACCATGGCTACCGGAAAGGAGATACAGTGGCATTATTTTTGGAAAATCGTCCAGAATACGTTGGAATTTGGCTCGGACTTAGTAAACTTGGAATAATTACACCTCTAATTAACACTAATTTGAAGAAAGCTTCCCTCTTGCACAGCATCAATACTGCAAAGTGTCAAGCGGTAATTTATGGCGTCGATCTTGCAGATGGTAAAGCAATAGCATTATTACAATTTAAAAACTAGAATTACTATTATGGGGGATTCCGAGAAATGTTACATAACATTCATAGCAGTAAAAGTCTTTTGAAATCTTCCGAAATCCCTTGCGATATTTTAATTTATATATTTTCAAATAATTTGAAATTTTTTTAAATCCATCCAAATGAATCTCTTCGTAATTTTTTGAAAACTCTTTACAATTTTTTTACTTTATTGAAATCCCTAGAAATCCTTTTTATCTTTTTTTAATCTCTTGGAAAATCTTTGGTGTCTTTTTAAAATACACTATAATCTTGAAAAATTGTTGAAATGAATTTAGGGTTTTGAAATGTTTTGAGAATTCCTTTAATTTTTAGAATCTTTTAAAATCCTTTGAATTGCCTCTGAAATATGATAAACCTTAAAAAAAAACCTTGAAAAAACATTAAAATAATGTCAGCCACAAATTACATGGAGTTGTTACAAATATACTTTTTTTTTCTCATTAGTAAAATAATAATAACATGGTCTACAGTCTACACCATGTTGGCACGGTAGTGTCACAATAAGAGCAAGAAGAATCCAAAAATCGTTAATAAAATCATTTGTAATAAATGCACGACTCCCTTGTTTTTACTTGATGGATCTAGAATGATTTAGTCACGCTAGATCTTAACTGTGAAGGCGTTTAAAAAACTGAGAAAATAGAAACCTTGTTTGAAATTATGTGAAGGTCGACTCTGGTTAATGCCTTATCAGTTTTAAGTGTTAAAAGGGAATTTGATAATAATAATTATTATTTTTTCAGCTATCAAGGATATCGCATCCTCACTGGATGCAAAAGTTGCTCTCTATAGATTTGATGAGAAGCCAGGATTGCCCTCAAGTGATTTGAAAGAAAAGGACCTAACTGCATTTCTGGCAGAAGCACTTACCGTCCCTCCAGTAGTTCAAGACAAAGGATGTTATCATGACAAAGTGTTATATATTTATACAAGTGGTACTACTGGTCTTCCTAAAGCTGCAGTCATCACCAATTCAAGGTTCATACATTTTTCTTACTGCATGTAATCCAAATTCTTGGGAAAAATTAATTTTCCCCTTGTTTTCTTCTCACAAAAAGAAAACCTTTAAATTCTTCCTTTAAGTGTTACAATGCATTTTAATTAAAAAATTTTTTTTTCAGATTCATTTTTATGGCGACCGCTATCCACTTTTTAGTGTCTTTTCGTAGTTCCGATAGATTTTACACACCATTACCTCTTTATCATACTGCGGGAGGCATCATGTCTGTAGGCCAATCTCTTCTTCATGGTGGAACTACCGTTATCAGGAAAAAGTTTTCCGCTAGTGCTTACTTCAGCGATTGTATAAAATACAAGTGCACGGTAAGAAAATTTAGCTAGGTATCATAAATTTGTCTTGAGGCTTTTTTTAAAGATACTTTAAAAGAGCTTGTGAATTAACACATTTTTTTCCAATTTTTTAAATACTTTTTTTATTTAGTCTTTTAGAAATTTAAAAAAAATATATTGAAATTCCTTAGAATCCCTTGGGATTCTTTAAAATCACTTCAAATACCTTCAAATATCTTCAAATTTCTTTAAATTCCTTCAAATCACTTAAAATCCCTTCGTATGATTTAAAATCCTTTAAATCTTCTATAAATCTATTAAAGACTCTTATTAAAATTTCTTAAAATATTTTGAAATTCCTTAATATAAT
>JAUESI010000038.1:7195059-7205784 GCA_032275145.1 Synergus laeviventris | reverse complement strand
TCCTTTAAATCTTCTATAAATCTATTAAAGACTCTTATTAAAATTTCTTAAAATATTTTGAAATTCCTTAATATAATATTAAATCTCTTAAAATCCCAGACAACGGCGGAAAAATCTCTCTTTGTCATTCGTAACATTCATTATTTTATGTTAAAGGTATCTCAATACATTGGTGAAATGTGCCGGTATATTTTGGCAGTGCCTCCAAAGTCAGAAGACACTCAACACAAGCTTCGCACAATTTTTGGAAACGGTTTGAGGCCCCAAATATGGCATGAATTTGTGGATCGCTTCAAAATTCCTCAAGTAGCCGAATTTTATGGCGCTACAGAGGGTAACGCTAATATTGGTAAGGAAAATCATTTTTCAACCCTCTTTTTCTATTTTTTTTCGATTGTTTAATTTATTTATTTTTTATTTTAGTAAATGTCGACAATACTGTTGGTGCGATTGGTTTCGTATCGCGAATAATTCCAGCTGTATATCCAATTTCTATCATCAAAGTTGATGCAGATGGAGAGCCAGTCAGAAATTCAAAAGGACTTTGTGAAGTTTGCAAGCCAAGTTAGTTTTTCCCAATACAATTAATTTATCACCTTTTGACGACTTTCACTTAGATTCTAGGCTAACAAATTATTCTTCTAGACGAGGCCGGTGTGTTCATTGGAAAAATAATTCCAAACAATCCAACCAGAGCTTTCCTAGGATATGTGGACCAAAAAGCATCTGAAAGCAAAATAGTTCGCGATGTGTTCTGTAAAGGAGACTCAGCCTTTTTATCAGGTCAATATATTTTTTCTAAATATCTATTATTTTATTCTATTTAAAATTTTATGTAACAAACCACTGTTTTTCTGAAATTACATAATTTAATTGTGATTAAACATTTTTTCAATAGGTGATATTATCGAGGCCGACGAGTTTGGTTATCTGTTCTTTAAAGACAGAACAGGAGATACATTCCGGTGGAAAGGGGAAAATGTATCCACGTCAGAGGTCGAAGCCATTGTTAGCAATCACATCAATTATAGGGATTGTGTCGTATATGGCGTCCAAGTAAGTTACCATAACAAATATTTCTGCTTTAGAGGAAAGTCTGAAACTTCCTTTCAGCTTATGTCCGAGATTAATTCTTTTAATTAATTCTTTTAATTATGCACAATTAATTCTTGATTTGAATTCATTATTATTCTTCTCTTTATTTAGATTCCTGGAGCAGAAGGAAGAGCTGGAATGGCTGCTATTTATGATGAAAACAGCAGCTTAGACATGAATCGTCTATCTTCTGATATTAAAGAGCATTTACCAACCTACGCGAGACCACAGTTCATTAGGATATTAACAAAGATTGATTTAACTGGTAATTTTTTACTGGTTGCTTCGTTCATTAAGAGATTTTGCTTCGTAATTTAAATTTAAATTACCAAATTCAGGATTTATTTTATTTAATGATACAATAATAATTTACAGGTACATTCAAACTGAAAAAGAAGGACCTCCAAGATGAAGGTTTCGACGTTAGGAGCATACGAGATAAACTTTATTATCTAGATCCAAGATCGGGTTATCAATTACTGACACCAGAAATTTACGATCAGATACAACAAGGTAAAATTCGATTTTGAGAATTCAAAATTGTTAAAAGTAATAGCGTGAATAAAACTTTCAATGGTTTCACTAGAAATAATATATGTACTGGAAAATATATTTCTAGTATACTTATAATTAGATAGAAATCAAATTGAGCGATAAAAAGTGGGTGCTAGACCCTGGAAAGTTATGCACCCATTAAAAAATGTAAAAAAGGTACAAGTACGAAAAACTTCTAATACTTTTCACTTCAGAAAAAAAGACAACTCAAAAATGAAGTTATTATATACTATCATTTTTCATCTTGAAAATCATTCCTAGAACATTTTTAATGAGGTGCAGATCAAATTAAGTGCTTTAAAGATTTTTCCGATTTGCTTCCATTTAAGAAGTAAATATAGCTGAGGCACTTGAATAAAATTTAAAGACTGTTCCAATTTATAAAAAATAATACTGAAAAGGAAAAGGCAAAAGAGAAAATATGCCGGAGAATTGCCCTTTGCAAATCTACCACAGCGAGTTAAAATAGTGATTTTTTATTCGTGATTATACTACAATGTAAATACGAAATTGCATAATATTATTCCATACTCGAAAACGTGAGTGTAAAAAGTTTCATTCCGCAAAAATATTTAAAAATATGTACGCTGATCTAATGTTTGCGATTGCAGCTTCATTCTTTAGTGATAGGAATAGCATTGAAAAATTGCCATGACGTCCAATAGAAGTTTTAATATAAATATAGTGAAGCGATGAAAATTTTTAGCGACATTGTTTTTGTAATGTTATAGTAAGGTTTTGGACGCACCTACAATTTTTTGAAAAATTATTTCTACTGAAAATAATTGCATTTCTATTTTTCAATTTCACTAAATAACTCGTAGTCTACTTCTGCGAAGTAAATCGTCTCGAAATGTTTTAAATTAAAAAGACAACACAATAGTTGGATAACTTTGATTATTTTTAGTAAAATAATTTTTGAGTCATATGGAAAGAATGATTTATTTTTATAGCAAAAGTGAAGAAATGGATATTCTAATTTATCCTTCATCCAGTTTTATAGGTTTAGACTAATTTACATTAAATGAAGCCTATCAGAAGCCTTTCTTTTTCATTGATTTATGTATGTTTCTTATGTTTATTCAGCACGATAGATATAAATATTTATATAAGGATATGATATTTTAAATCTCTCAAAATCTGAATTAGTAAAGAATATGTGGCTAGTGAAATGATTTCTGCTAATTGAATTAAAAATGTTTAGGTATAAGAACGATATAAGAATTATTATAGTAGAAATTTTATTACACTATCTGAATTAGTAGAATTTGACTAAAAAATGTGAGCTTTTGACTAATTTGGATTTAGAGAGTTGAGGTGCGATTCCAGATAGACACTCTAAAACAAAGGGTAGATTGTATGACAGAAGAAAGATATGATTATAACAATCATAATAACGTGATTATCAGGTCCCTTTTTATAGTTCTGAATCATAATTTACATTCTACATCAGGAATTTTATGGATTATATCCATCTAAAGATTAGGATTGACTATAACTAGAATTTGTATACTAAAAACATCCATTAGAGCAATTTTGTCTATTTATTATAGTCGAGCTAATGTTAGTTTCCAAAAGTTAACGAATTAGAATTTTTTACATAATTAGGACAATTTTGTACGCCTATAATCTGCTAGATGCGTGTGTATTTTTAGCTGAAAATTATAAATTATAGTGCAAAAGTTAATAATTATTCTCTTGAGCATAGTGAATATAGAAATGTGATCAACTTCAATAATTATGTAATGATATAATTATATTATGTAATGATCCCATAATAATATAAGAAATTCTGAATTCGTGTGTACGATAAAGCCGTTTGTTTATTCGCAACAATATTTGACAAGCACATGGAGTGCAGTTTATAATGTTACGATTTAAGATACATTGTTATTTGTTATCTTTTAAGAATAAAATTTTACTATTTTGTAATCTGGTGCTTTTTATTGTGTATGGTATATCATAGGTATTCTCTCAATTTGAATCAGTAAGAATTTCACTAATTGAATTAGTAATGAAATAGTAAGTCACCTATGGATTACCAAAGTGAATAATAATTACACTTATGGTTGTAAGATTTTTTAAAGCGTTTGAGTAAAATTGAATTAATTATAACTTGAGAAATTATTTCTTAATTAATTTTTAGATTAGTAGCCAGTGAATGTGTAACTAATTTCTTTAGTATAGGCATTTGCTACTACTACTAATTACAGTTACTAATTCATTTGGTTCGTCCTTGTTACGAATGGAATTACCAACTTTTTACTAATTTATCTGGTAATAACGATTTCACATTATTTGATTTAGTAAGAAACTACTAATTGAGAGAACACGCTATATGTAAATATATAGATTGTAGATATATTTCAGTGGTCTATTTATTACTAATTCAAATTTATAGAAAATTAGCGCTCTCATGAAGCTATAAAATTTCATAGGAGAAATTTCAATTTGTTACAAATAGTCTGAATCTTATACCTGTAAATATATAATACCCTGTAAAGAACTTTAAATTAAAAAGTATTGCTTCGCATTCACCAAGCGTTGTTGGTAATTCTGCTTTCCGACAACTTCGCATTAAGACGCAAGTCAATACTTTTTAAAGCGAGAGTTTGAATTTTTTTAAATGCTACTCAATGCAATAAAATGAGAGAAAATAATGAAGGGAAAATTAATACTTTTTAATGTGAGAATTCGAATTACTTTGATTACTTTTAAATGCGATTATTGAATGCGAGAAAAGTTTAAAGCAAAATTAATGCGTTTTAATGCGACATTTGAATCTGTTTAATATAAAACATATTTTTCAATGCGATCCGTTTACAACTAATTCGAATGATGCAGAAATAAGCAGAATCGAATACATAAAATTTTAAATAGTTAAAATATTTTTTAATCTGACGTTTCTTTTTGTAGGGTAGTCTTTTAATTTGGACGCACGGGGTTAATATCACATACATATAGTCATATACCACTTTTCTCTGATATACATTTGCTTGTGAAAGAACCGGTTTTTCAATCCACGTGTACCGGCATCAACCGGCATGGCATTCCCTCCTGATCTGAGAGCCTCTTGTGACTGGAAGTTACCCTCTCTTTTTTATATGTATGAGACGGTATGAGTAAGCCTATGCACATAGAGACAGACTCGATTCGTGCATCATGCGGAAGGTCTATTTTTGTTTAAGGAACGCTCTCCCGCAAGAGTGCATGTTTTCTAAAAGTACATCAAATTCTTCATGAAAAGTAATTAAATCTACATAAAAGAATACTTAACAAACTAATAAACCTCGTTTGAATTATTGTTAACAAACAAAACAGTATATATGTAATTAGTTAGTTTCCGGTCAAGATTGCGGCAAGATCGTCTTTTCTTTGTTCAATTTTCGACGTATTTTTTATGTGGTTAGGTGAAAATTTTCACGTTTGATTAAAATTCCGATTTTTCTAATTTGTTCACATATCCGGAAGAGTAAACATTCTGGTCACGATCGAAAACTTTGTTCGTCACGTGGTTGCAAATCGATTTTCAAGGTTCGAAAAGTGTTGATGGTTATGAATTCTTCTTTTGTAACGTTTAAAAAAGCGAAAATATAGTTTCGAACCAAAGATCATTTCCTGCTGCTATAGCCAAATGAGTGCCAGCCACAGCTTGTAAGTAAAATTTGCTTCACTTGCTATTTCGAGATCACGGAATTTTTATTCTGTAAAGCGTATGGCGTACAATATTCGAGATCACAAAGAAATTCTCAACGAACAGTATTGTTTTAATCTATGCAATTAAATTTAAATGAAAGTCGTGTACAGATATATATTATATATGTATATGTAACTAATATGTATATATATGAGAGGAGAAGATATTTTGAAAATTCTCGAATTCTATCTTACATAACATGCATTATCCAAATCGAGGTTTATTATATATTTTCAAATACTTTGTTACGCTATTAATGATTTTTTAAAGTGAAGAGTATATAATATTAATATAATCATAATAATAATTATTATCATTATTATTGTATTTTCCCGATTACTTGTACACTTTCCTCTATAATTAAACGCCTTTTTCCGTGTACTTTGTTCTTGCAAATATGAAAGAACAATTAACTGTGCTAAATACACAATGGAATTTTAATTTCCATTAAAATTTTTTACTCTAGATTTTATATTTGTGGTAATTTTAACTCAGACAGTATGCAGACTAAAGATACAACGAACTTCTACTGCGTCGTGAGAACAAATCAAATAACGGAATCTATGCCTATGTATGTATATTGTATATACATTCAGATAACGCAGCTGTGATTTGCACAATTATTTTATCACACTGCATTTTCTGTCGGAAATAAATCCCACTTGCGCAAGGTCATCGACCATTTTGCAGTTCTGTTATTATAACTAAATTACATATATTCACGCATTTTTTAAATTTATAAAGAATTTTGAGAATTTGTGTACTCATTAAATTCAAAAAACTTTGACTTTGCTGATATTTGTACGTAAGTCGTAAAAAAATATTATACGGAATAATACTAAATTTAAATAGCAATATAGGTTCAACTTCCATATTCAAAGATACAGCATTTGAAAATAAAAGTCAACAAATTTGAAAGAATTTTTTTTAAGCACTTCTTAAGCATGATTTTAACATAAATCTGTAGCGTGGAACTTTGAACCTAACTTTTGTTTAAATAATCCAAGCAGGAAACCTATAATTATAAAATATATAATATAAAAGCATACAATTAATGTTACAAATCGTACCAATAAAAGTGGAGGGACTCAATATTAAACTCAGTTGCATCTCTTTTTAAATCCACTTAGATTCCTTAAAAAACCACTTCACATTACTTGCAATCATCTTAAAACCCCTTAGAATTCCTTAAAGTTATTTTAAATCTGATGAAATTGAGTATAAGATGTCTTGAAATCTTGTGAAATCTATGGAAATCTCTTGAACATCGCCATTTAGTATAACTCTTTCAAACTGTTTTAAACATCCCTTGAAATCAGCAAAAAACTCTTGAAAATCTTAAAAATTTTTAGAACTTTTTTTAAAACTCCTTTGAAGTTTTTTGAGATTCCTTAAAATCAAATGAAATTCCTTCAAATATCTTGAAATCTATAGCTTAAGATCCCGGGAAACGCTGGATAATTTTTCTGCTAGTGAATAAATAAAAATAAAATAGTTTTGGAACATTTTTCAGATATTCTAAATCCAATAAATGTATTACAAATAAAAAATAAGAAATTTTCATCATACTATCTGCTATTCTACTGAAACTTAATTCAACTCAATTAATGCATCATTCAATATATGGCTGATCGTCGGTAATGTAAAGTTACAGATTTATTCTGTCAAATTTACAAATTTTCAATGTTTAGAATCAACAGATTTTATAAGCAGTAAATATAACAGATATTTCTTATCTGCTACGTTAGCAGATATAACTCTAATATAGCAGCTTTCCTGTAAATTTTACAGATAGAGTTGTGTAAGATTAACAGATTTTATCTGATGTTGTAGTTGTATATATGTATAATATTTTGTAGCCGATTTTATCTGCTATATAGAATAGCAGCAATGTCTAGCAGATTTGGGAATCTGTAACTTTACCAGATTCATTTTTCTGCGTGCAGACTGATTGATGTGCAATAAACGGAACTCTTCTGATTCTTTTTTGCCATACATTCGGATTCAGCGGAAGTATACGACGCTACGGCCGCCGCGCCGGTGACGTCGAGGAAAAGAGGGGACTAAAACGAATAGCGGCTTCACCTCTCTGAAACACGCAGGCAAACACAGGAAGACAGTGTTAACTCTCTCGTGCTCCGTGCAAGTTCGCAAGCTCCAGTGAACTTTCCTCTTGTAGGATTCACCATCTGCGTGTCACTCGCAATTTTCGTTAAAACTTACAATCTTTGTTTTATTCAATTCTATAATCGATGTGAAATAACCCCCAAGTGAAAATTTCTTTCCATCGCGATCGATCGTGAGCTTCGTCCACGACCCCTCTCCATTTAAGCTTAAAGAGGAGGTACGTTTCAGAACCCAGCTGGTACTTTTCATATTAAATAAAATCTGTTTGGGTGCGGTAATCGGTATCCATAGTTTAATTTGGAGAAAAGAGACGTTGATATTTGAGTTGTCTATATATACGCGACCTACGATCAATATTCACTTAGAGCCCATGACGTTGCCGGTATGTGTGTATACACTGCGTATTGTAATACCCTCTCCATCCACCCCAGGGCTCGCAAAATAATAAATAGAAAAGGAAAAATCGCTAGGGTCGATTTTCAATGTTAATGTTGTTCTTAATGTCATATTGCGAAGAAAAAAATTAGATGTATGTATGTATATTGCGTTTATGAGTGAAAATCGGATGATAGTCTTAAGATCAGTCTTAATGGGAACGATCCGCCCTTTTGTTAATTTTTCGATATAAGTAAATTGAGAAGGGACAATGAGATCTGCATTCGCTTATGGGATTTCCCTTTTAACAAATGGCACTTGCTCTATTATAATCGATTGAAACTGAGATACATATACCTATTTCTTATTTTCAATGTTAACATTATGTTAACTCACTTTTTCAAATATCTTTGCATTGCAATTCGAGAACTATCTTCAATTTATGCACATAATTTCGAGAAATAATGGAATTGTCTTATATCTGTTATTGAACATTATAACATAAGGATTTTCGACAAATATTAATGTTTCAAGTGTATACATTAATAGATAACAACTTGCATCAGTTACACTTTGTACTTTCGTTAGACATCTTGTTAATCCCTTTGAAGATAAAAACTCTACTCTTTATCTGAGTCAGTCTATTTGATTTGCGAGATAATAAATTTACATTGTTTATGGGGGATACGAAAAAAATTTAAAGTTCAGAAGATGTTTATAATTCAATTTCATATTACATACTATACGTATACATAGTACTATCAAGCTCAACAATATAAGTATAAATTGATTAAAAAAATGTTTCTATTTATACATAAAAGTCTAGAAATCATCTCTGACGTGATCAGCTGATTTTCATTGGTCAAAGTTTAGGTTGATAAGCGTGTAAAACGCTTGGGATTTGAAATATTATTATGTGTGGAGTGCAAAATATAAATTATTCTAATCCTTGGACAATTTTTATTATGACTTTCTGTTCCTAAAGTATTAATGTTAGTAGCTTAATTATTACGAAATTCGTTTTTTTTTACATTTTTTTAATTGTTAGTCCAATTTGACTCAAAATAATGCAACTTACGAAAAGTTTAAATTTATTAATTCCCATTGCATAACTGAAAATCAGGGTGTCAAATACAAGGAAAACTGCCCCTTCTAATATATATAGAACGTTGTAGAAAGTACCCCTAAGGTACTCATTTTTTTATCTTAATTGAGACATTTTATTTGTAGTATTCGATTAGAAATTTCATAATGAAGATTTAATAAAAACGTACCTACTCTCTCAATCAGAATTAGTTGCACTAATTAAAAGAAAATAGTAATTAAATACCTAACTTACACTTTCATTGAGAATATTTCCAAATATTTCTCGTTTATCTATGGTCATCATAAATATTTAATTTATAAACAAAAATTATTTAGACATTTTTTTTTCAAATTTAAATAAAAATTTGAGACCAGATAAACGTACCTTGGCATATTTTCTATAATTTTAGAAATTTTCAATCTGTCATCTCAGTAAATTTAAAATGTCGATAAGGTAAGGATCGGATAAGTAATTAGTACTATAGAAATTTTTGTTAAAGTGCTCACCGATGTAGTGGGTAGGTTGGAGGGGAGGGGGTGATCACGAGACAACCCCTGCGAGCATCAAGCCATGCACACGTGTTTAAGGGCGCAAGCGTGGATCGTTAAAAGTGTGCAGTGTGCACGTCTCTATGAGTTGCATACCTTTCCACAATCTAATGCAGAAAACTGCCGGATGGTATACACATATATTAACTCAAAGCCACGTAGACATTTTGTTTAGTATAAGTGATATACAGATGAAGAAAAAGCATCCCTTCCTCAGTATTTGGATATATAACACTCATAAGCTATAACATATATATAACACCTTAGCTATAGTAAACATCTGTTGAGGGCGCTACAGTAAGGAAGGAACACCTGGCAACCCCTTACCCCCGTGTTATTTCAGACAGGGTGCCCTGGATAGCATGGACGTCAGATTCCTGTTCCTCGTACTGGCAATCGTCGGCCTGATGGCGGCCGGCGTCAGCTCTAGATTTGGATCCTTTGCCAGGATTGCCCAGTTTCTCCTGGCTGCAGCAATCATCCCCCTCATCTACAGGTTTCACCGCAAAATTTACATCATCATCAGGACACTACCCCGAGACATCAAGTAAGTCATGTCATTTTTACTATTATATACTATGCACGTATTGATTTCTTATTTTTTTCATCACTTATTTTGTCAACTATGCGTTATTTTATTTACTATATTTATGAGGTGCCTGGACAATTTCAGCTACCAGGTGAAACTTTAAAAGTGAATGTGTAAGCGACACGTTGCATATAAAGTTTTTAGCGAGTCTTATTTATGCTTTTTGAAGAAATGTTCAAGTTGGAGCGTATTCTAAACACTTCATATTTTAAAAATTGCTCGATTTTGAAAGCTTTGAATGAAAATAACTTTATCGTTCGAAGAATAGACTGAACCTTATAGTTCTATATGTATATAAATGTGTGTGACTTTTTCTATCTGAAGTTAAGTCTTATATAAAAGTGCAATACTGTATATATATGGCAGAAAACTAGGGCTTCCGCGTCAATCTAGCTCTAATTTCTACAAAGACTGCAAAGAAAATTTGCTTGAATTTTGACAATATAGTAGATTCAAATTCTTGTTTAGAAAGATATCACTTTTCTGAAATAATCTCTTGAATATTAAGTATCCTTGAACTTTAACTATCCTTGAATTTTTAATCATTACACACATCAGGGATTTTTTTTTAATGAGAAAGAAAAGGAAAGAAAACATTCATTGCAACGTTAGTTAGATTATGCAGTCGATTTTTTCTTCCCTTGTGATGTGG
>JAUESI010000038.1:7118031-7194959 GCA_032275145.1 Synergus laeviventris | reverse complement strand
GAAAGAAAAGGAAAGAAAACATTCATTGCAACGTTAGTTAGATTATGCAGTCGATTTTTTCTTCCCTTGTGATGTGGTTTTTAAATGTATGTGGTAATATTATAACCATATGGAAAATATTTATTATTACGAACGTAAAGTTGTGCAGGCAGAAACTGAATTTGCTCATATATGGTAATTTAAGTAATTACCATCATACCCTTAAGTTCTCAAATTAGTAGCTATATATAATGTATGACGATTTGAATCGATGTTCCATTTCCCACATGCGTATTATTTGCTAACTCTTGCGGAAAGTAAATTTACGTCAGATAAAAATGAAATAAAAATATCAAACGTTCAAAGTTCAATACTGTTCGAAACAATTACGTAATCGCGTAAAATATAAGCGCATATTTGCTCAAAAGAAAGGGAATTTACCAATTACATATAGAAAATATTGATTTCACTTTTTTCTTTAAATTAAATAGGTAAGAAATTTAAAGGAATATGGATTTGTTTCTGAATTGGTATTTGAACCCACAATATATATGATAAGAGTGTCATAATGTTTGAAAATTAGAGCATCACATTTATACAAGGACAGAGTTTAATAGTTTATCCCTCATAAGTTATTATGACAATGTCTACACTATAAAACGCACAGCGAAAATTATTAACTGGTTACATTAAAAATGTTTTAAATTATTGATGGACTTTTAATTGTACCCTCTCAATCTAAATTAATAAGAATTTTCACTAACAATAAGTAAATTAGTTGCCTTACATTTGACTATTGAATTAGTCATTTCTTCAGTTTCTACTATAAATTAAATAGTAAGTCACCTAATTACCAAAGTGAATCAGTAAGAGTAACTTACTAATCTATTTAGTAGTTTTACTAAATTGTTGTCATATTATATAGCTTTTATAGTTTATTTAACAAATTTTAGAATATTTCTAAGGGTTTCGAAGTACTGTATTATATAAAATTTTCAGTTATTCTATTCAATTTAATGGATTTTGTCGAATTTTCAAGTTTTTCATGCAATTTTATTAACACGGATGGAAATTGAGATATTTTGACAAATTTTTAAGATATTTCATTGCATAGTGTAATTAATAATACATATAATTTATTTATTAGGAAGTTACAAATTCATTTAGTTTGTCTTTGTTACTAATGGAATTAGTATAACTTTTTACTAATTTATAGTAAACGATTTGGCAGACCATTTGAATTAGTAAGAATAAGAAACTACTATTAATTAGTAAAATTTAACTAGTTCAGATTGAGAGAGTAAGTAACAATTTCTTTTCGTGAAATTTTATCTTAAATGATTTATTAATTACTATAATTCTATGTTGTTGAAAACGATATTTATTACAAAAAACTGCACTTTACTGCTTTTGTGAGAATAAATTGTCCTTGCTATATTAATGCATATTTAAGCATCACCTGTATATTCGCATGTTTCATATATAGACTTGAGCTTAGATTATAATAGATACTCTCTAATGACATATTATGACGCAAATAACGTAAATTAAAATTGCATTTTGTAACTTCGAACTAACCAAAAATACCGTAAAAGATAAATAGATTTCATAAATGTTTCTTTTGTTTAAATTTCTAACAGTAATTTATTATAGTTTCATGCTCTTAAGTTAATGACAAAGATCGGTCAATTATGTTCTTTCTTTGTACATGTCGTATTTCCATTACATATTTATTCAGAGGATCATTATACGCAATATCCTAACTTCATTAGATATTTTTTAATATACTTTTATATATTTTTTTCATTTATCCCTTCTGCCTAATAAAAAAGTAATGTTAAAAAAACTAGATACAATTTGTAAATAACATTCTTCTTTTTGCTTTCAGATTTCTCTATCGCTATGTTAACGCCGACCTGGAAACTAGAGGTTTCGTCCGCAATAATAGCACAGTGATGAAACTCTTTAGGGAAAGGGCTCGTTTGTATCCGAATAAACCTTGCTTCATTTTCGAAGGACGTATTTGGACAAATGCTGATGTGAGTATTACATAAAATTACATAAATTACATAAAATTTTACCATTGATATTACAATGAATTGTGCTGGAATATAATATTATATTATGTACGCGACGAGTGGTAATGCTCGCAGGACGATCGAAACCCGCGAGTTACTGGCGAGATAAGTCCTATAAGCTATATAATAAGCGAGTCGTGTGAAGATCCGAATTGTGCGGAATGTCGCATATATATACTATTTTACATGCGGCGACGGTGCATTTACAAGTTTTTTGCGACAGTGCGTAGAGTATCGTAATGTTGTACATATTATGATACAGCGAAGTGTAATGTGAACTGTATCGTAATGTAACACATAAATTATATGAATAATCAATTATCGCATCTGAAAATAAAAGTGTATAGTTGTGCGGAGTTAATTAGAACTGTCGCGTCGGCCCGCTTTCCCGTTTTGACATTAAATACAATATTTCAACATATGGGTATAGTGCAATCTGTTCAATACAATGTGAGTTAATAAATGTCAGCCCCACAAAGTGGAATCATAAAGTTCAAAGTGCATGCATAGGGAGATGCAGCAAAGTTTACTTGTGTCTCTTGCTTTCCACATGATTGACTTTCATCAACCTTACTTCCTATTTCTAGACACAATATTTAAAAAAAAGAAGAGTAGGACACTTTTAAAAAATATTACAAAAGCTCGTACATTTACATTAAACTAGGATAAAAATTTGTTCATCACCTTAGAAACTTTCATGTTTATTGTTTTTTTAATTGAGCTACATAGATAGTTATTGTAGCTAATGCATCCTTGTTTTGAATTTAAAGTCTTATCAATGAAATTTGTATAAGAGAATGTGTTTATTCGCGCTAAATAGAAACCAATCGATAGATAATATAGTAATATACTAGATCAAGTGCATATACATAATAAGCGTTTTGAGACACATTTTATCTTAATTTGCAATGAAAATTTTTATTTTCATGTACGACTGAATTTTAATGCATGCGTTATTGCACTTTCTCTTTACAGATAGACAAATATAGTAATCAAATAGCATCAGTTTTCCAAAAAGCTGGTTACGCAAAAGGAGATGCAGTTGCGTTGATGATGCCTAATAGGCCAGAATTCATCGCTACGTGGCTGGGCTTGGGAAAAATTGGTGTTATCACGGCTTTGATTAATACCAACTTGCGTTTAAATCCATTGATCCACTGTCTGGCAGTGGCAAAAGCCAAGGGTATCATATATGCAGAGGAACTTTCGTCTGGTAAACATACGCATTTAATAAATTGCGCATATTAGTCCAAAAGTAGAGAATTATCGCAAACAATATCTTCCTATAAACTTCTTTCCGCATGTTCTTTTGAAGTATATTGAGTAAAAAGAACCCATAAATAATAGTGTATAGAAAACAAAACAAAAAATATTGATCAAATGAAGATAATACTCTTAAAATTGTTTGATTTTAGCTATCGATGAGATTAAGGATACAATAACACACTTAGAGAAATTCAAACAGGGCTGTGGCACTAGTATCTCCACAGATGGTGTTAAGAATCTGGACCAACTTTTATCAGAAGCAGACACTCAACAGCCAATTGTGGATGAAGAACCTGGATATAGAGACAAATTACTGTACATATACACCAGTGGTACTACTGGACTGCCAAAAGCAGCTCTGATACCAAATTCAAGGTACCCAAATTTTATTCCTTTAGAATTTTATTATTTCATTTATTATGATTTTTATATATTTATGGTACATGTAGGTGAATTTCTGTGTAAGAAAAGCAGGGTATTCTAATTTAATATGCGGTATTTTTTATTTGCGGTGTATAACGATCAGGCTTCTGTTGCCATTGGCAGAACCAGCCAATCGGTGTTAGTTGGTCTCATTCCTTATTCATGATTATTGAGCCATATATGTAGGTCAACATTGACACGCCTTAAGAATAGGTGAAACAAGGACCTCGATCAATGGTCTCTGTGGTTTAACTATATAAATTAAGGCTCAAAACATATTGTGCTAACTTCGGACAAACTTCTGAATCCGGATTTTTTTTTTAAATTTTGACAGGGCAAAAATTATGTGGAATAAGTAAAATTCAAAGATTAGTATAAAATCTTGAGATGGTCCAGTTTAAGCTATGTTATCTTACTATGTTATTAGGATGACAATAAACGAAGAGGCTTTAATTACGACACCTGTCCTAAGCTGGCACCGCGGTAATAACATGGCTAGGAATTATGGCTAGTCAAATGTTCTATGGATTAGGATAAAACATGATTAATATTATTGAGGCAATTACGCTGATCCTAATAAAGTGCCGTAACAAAATTAGTCTTCTTTTATATGCCACTTATGTAACTATTAACAAATCAATTCATGCAGATCAAATATTAAAAAAATATAAAAACAAGTTAAAAACTTATACATAAGTATATTGGTCATTACCAAAGGAAGTGCTCTTTTAAAAATAATCAATAAGCGAATGAGCAACGCAAAGTGAGAGTCCATGTTTCATTTAAAATTTAGATTAAGAGCAAACGACCCTCTTGCAAATGACACTAAATTGAGTTCTAATTCGGTAATAATGAAGCATGTCAAAGGGATGTTGGCTTTGCTGTTAGATTCATAAATACATTCTGTTTGGCCAACTTTATGATATAAGCGAATTCCAATATTGTAACTTTCATTATTCCTTCGTGGCTGATTCAATATTTCATTAATGAATAGATATTTAAGGACGGCCGTCTAAGTTGCGTGTAACGAAAATCTTGTGAGAACATTCAAGATTACATAACTTTTTACAGTGGTATAAAGCAGGTGTAAAGTAGTAAGGTACTGGATATAATGGACGATTCATAATCTTGTCAGGGAGGCCTCACAACTTGACGGAAATGAGATTAAAGCAGAGACACACACATACACGCACACACACTTCCTTCCCTATTGCTGTCTGGTCTCTGACTCTTTTCCATATTAGATAGGTACTGTATACAATATACATTTACAATAAACATACTCTTTTATTTCGAAAAAATAGAGATATCCACCTAATATCCATAATAGTATTCCATAAATAAGATAAATTTCAAAATGGCCGACGATTTCTAATCACATTTTATAGATAATATCACTGTAATCTATATACTTGGATACCATATTTTTTAACTAGCAATACTAATGATGCCGCTTTTGCAAATTAAAAATCAAAGATTACGAGATAGCAAGATTGAATGCCTAAATTTTAAAGAAAAAATTATAGTTGATTTTATTATACACAAAAGAAAAATTAGCACAATTTTATTATAGAAAAGGTGTAAAGAATACACACAGACACTTATAAAGATGTTTTTATTTTATTTTATTGAGATAGATCCGTGTGATGACTCGACACCTAATCACTCATAATTACATGAATACATGGTACTTACTATATAGCACTCTTGTTTCAACTCACTATAAAGCTACAAAGTGATATCTTTTTATTTCAGCGCGACTGATATTTTAAGACATTTTTTTTTCTTTTTAATATTTTATAGTAATCATATTCGCGATATTATATTGGTCCGCTAATATATGCTCCGATTAATCGAAGATCCTTGATAAGTATAGTCTTTCATAAATTCTGTAACAAAATAAAACAGATTTTTATACAAATTAAACGTAAGCACGATATCCAAATAAAATATAGAATGATAAATGATAAAAGTACATTATACTCACTAGGGTCTTTCGTTCAAGAAACTATACTTGTTCTTCCACGAGATAGGAAACTGCATATGTATTTTTTCTAGCACTTTGTTATAAAAAAAATAAAAAAAAAAGGCAGAAAGTATTGTATGATCCTGAATGAGTATGTGACTTTATAATATAGAATTCTGTATGCGTTGTGCGATTAGCTGACAGAATAGAAAAAAGCGGACAGAAAAAGATATTTAGAGGCAATAATGAAACGACAGATTCAGTGTGAAAGGGCGTGCATTTTTATTTATTTATTTCTTTTTTTATAAAAATAATATAGGTATAGCGTGAATAATAGTATTGTTTAAAACTATGATCAAATTATATATATAGCGACTCCCTCACATTTACATGTATATACAGGATGAAATGAGGGTAAGTTTTTAATGTTTATTCTCTCAATCTGATTTTTAGTAATAATTTGACTATTAAATTAGTCGTTTTTCCAGTTTCTACTAAATGAAATAGTAAGTCATTTATTGTGTATCCAAAGTGAATCAGTAAGAGTGACTTACTAAGCTATTTAGTAGTTTTGCTTATTGATTGAATTATTGTTCTTCGATCATCAGTAATGTTAAACTTTTTGTATAAATAACTATAAATAAATATTTTTATGAGTTTCAAAAGATTTGATGAAGTTTTAAGATATTTAAAAATTTTTAGGAATTTTAGAGATCTTGACAAATTTTTAAGGGATTTTAAAGATCCTTATGGAATTTGAAGCGATTTAAAAAGATTCTTATGACTTTTAAAAGATTTTGCGAAATGTTATGGGATTTACCAATTTTGAAGATTTTTTATTGAATAGTGTTACTAATTCATTTACTAAGAAGTTACCAATTCATTTAATTTGTCCATGTTACTAATGGAATTAGTATAACTTTTTACTGTAAATTTATAGTACACGACTTGGCACCATTTGAATTAGTAAGAAACTACTATTATAATTACTAAAATTGAACTAATTCAGATTGAGAGAGTGTCTTCTCGACTCGAATTTACATTTATTGGCACACTGGTCCACAGCATCGCTATCACAAAACACAGGATTCTTATCAATACTTTCTTTTTTGCTGGGATAGTCAAAAGTTGAAAAGTAGGAACCTGTGAGATCATTCCTATATATATACAAGATGTACAATTACATACACTACACACATAGCTATATACATTTATCATTTTTTGTACTATTTATCTTACCTCGGTGATTAAATAGTTATTCCATAGTTTCCTCTATTGTAGCAAATCGGTGTTGTCTAAAGAGATGGTGGGAGGAACGCTTGAAGCGCGGTGACGATGTTGTGGATGCTGAAAACCTTCATTAGCAACATGTCCGCGATGATTATGATGAGATAGCAGACGCGCATGTGCAGGTTGATGTTCACCACAACATTTACGGAAATGAATGAAGGCTCTTTTGCCATGTCGCCCAAAGTGCATTGTCATTCCTGAATCACGTCCATTCACTTGCTGCGCAATTGGAGACTGTGAGCGACCACAATGCCGTCTCCATGCGTGATGATGTCCGTGATCACGTTTGTGCAGACGCTTCATCATTTTATGTTTTGGTTTGCAATGAAGTGGATTGAACTTGAAATGTTTTTCATGGTGGTCATCATGTGAACCATTGTTTGGTCCACGGTGGGATCCATGGTGTGGTCCGTCATGTGGACCATGGTGTGGTACACAGTGTGGTCCATGATGTGGTCCATGGTGTGGTCCATGGTGTGGTTTATGGTGTGGTCCATGGTGTGGTCCATGGTGTGGGCCATGGTGGGATTCGTGATGTGGTCCATGATGTCCATGGTGTCGAAGATGCCCGCGATATCCCTTCATTCTCTTGAAGAAGTCTTCAACAAGATTAGAAAAAAAAAATCACACAAAAAGCCGGTAATTGCACAAAAAAAGAAATGCACTTAAGTTTCTAGTAAAGCGATAAGATGTATAATCCACTGGCTACGTTGGCTCACGTTGACTATTGACAGTGTTGACTCACTTTTGCTCACTTTGGTGTGACTAGCCTTACTGTATTTACATTAAAGCGCGGACGGAGAAGAGAGACCGTCCATAAAATTGTACTCGCGGCCCATACAATTTGTTACGACGACTGATTTTGAAATTAGTCTGAGAAATTGATGTTTCACTTTTTTTAGGCGAATCCAGAAGCATTTGTTAAAGTGATGTAAACACTACAAACTCATATATAAAGAACATATTGATGTATTGCATACTTTTGATTACGCAGCGATAAAAAGCCTGACAGTTGGAGCCCATTGGACTTTCAAACACCAGAAATCTTGATAAAAGAGTTCTATTGTTTAAAATTAAGTAAATTAGAGAAGCCTCTCATATATAATAGAAGTGTTTATATAAAGAGGGAAATAGTAAAGTGATAAGAAAATACTTAGAATTCAATAAAAATTAAAGAATCTCTTGGCTGATTTGAAATGTGTGTACCTTCTTTGATTTTTTAATCGAAATACATTTTTTTGTCAGGTACTTATTGGTGACAATGGCAACCTATCATATGCTGGGATTAAGACCAAGCGATATTATGTACAACTCTATTCCATTGTACCACATGGCAGGAGGACTTGTTGGAACAGGTTGTGCATTAGTTAAAGGAATACCGAGTGTGCTGAGGAGTAAATTCTCTGTATCTGCTTATTGGACAGATTGCATTAAATACAACTGCACTGTATGTATTATTTAAAAAAATGATAAATATTAATAATTAATGATTCCAATTTATTACATTTTTTGCATTATTTATCTTCAAGATACAACAGTGGAAAATGTGGACTAATAAGTGGTATTTTTTGTATCTTTTAGCTTGCACAGTATATTGGTGAAATGTGCAGATATTTACTCTCTGCCCCACCTCGACCTGAGGATTCTGCTCATTCAGTAAGACTCATGGTTGGAAATGGAATGAGACCACATATTTGGCAAGACTTTGTCAATCGTTTCAAAATAGAGCAAATTACTGAAGTCTACGGCTCTAGTGAAGGGAACGCCAATATAGGTATATATTTCTAGATTATTTTTAATATTAGTTCCTCTAATTAATGAAAATTTTTCACCATTGAAAATTTTCTTTTGTAATATATCCGAAAATTAGCATTTTTTTTTTTTTGTTTACAGTGAATGTAGATAATCAGGTTGGCGCAGTAGGATTTGTACCCAGCATCCTGCCCAAAAGTCTGCATCCGGTAGCAATTATTCGAGTTAATCCAGAAACCGCCGAACCAATTAGAGGATCAGATGGATTTTGCATACGAGCAGAAATAAGTATAAATTACATTTTTTTCTATTACTCTTATAAATTTTTTAATATGCCCGAATAATTTTAATAATTGAGTAACACCTTACTGATAAAGGCACATTTTTTGTTTGCAGATGAACCTGGTATGTTTATAGGATTAATTAAGCAGGGCAACGCCTCCAGAGAATTTAACGGGTATTTAGATGAGGAAGCTTCAAAAAGTAAAATTATTGAAAATGTCTTTGTACAAGGGGACAAAGCTTTCTTGTCTGGTAAGTCTAATCCCTATATTCAGGTCTGAATTAAAGATTAAAATCCTTGATATTTCTTAAAATCACTTTAAATCTCTTTAAATTCTTTAATCTGAAATTAAATTAAATCTTTAAAAATATCTCCAAATAACTTTATTAAAAATGTATCTATTGAAATATTATGACATCTCTCAAAATATCTTGAAATCCTTAAAACTTTCTTCGAAATCTCTTCAAATTCTTTAAAATTTCAAAATTTCCACTCCTTAAAATTCTTTAAAGAATTCCAGACAATTTCATATCAACATGAATTTAAAGAATTTTAAACGGTTTCAAAGGATATCTTTTGCAATTAATAAGATTTGAAGAAACTTTAAATGAGTTTGAAGAATTTAAAGAGAATTGTATAGATCACAAAATTTTTAAATTCTTAGAATTTTTCGTTAATTAAACAAAATTTTAAGTTGTTCTTAGTAGTTTTAAGGACTTTTAGGGGCTTGATATTTAGAAATTTTAAAGAATTTGAAGAGATTTCAAAGAGACTTTAAAGGATTACAAGATATTTCATAGGATTTTAATACATTTTAAAGAATTTAAATAGATTTAAAGAGATTTTCAATGATTTAAAAGGATTTAAAGGGATTTCAAAAAAATTCTAAAGAGTTTAAGAATTTTGAAGAAATTTTACAGGATTTTCCTAAAGTTTTACTGAATTCATTTTGAATTTGATTAAATCCGTCGTTTGTTTAAAAAATCTTTTGAATTCCTTTGAATTTTGAGAAAATTGAAATATATAGAGTTAAAAATCCATCACTCTATTGATAAGAATCCTAATTTTGGTATATTTTAGGATTATTCTGAGTATTTTTAAAACTAGTTTACATAAAAACTACAACAGCAGCATGTTTTTTTTTCTTCTTGCTCCTTGCCTTGCAAAAACGATCTAATTTTTGTAATAAAAAATGGTACTCTTTGAGCTTAAAAAAAGTTATGAGCGACACTTTTTTCCTCTTAGGGACTGTGCTCATAGAAATATTTTTTACCTAAATTGAAAAAGGTTTTCTTGATTTTGAGATGTATACATTTGTAACACTATTTTATTCTTTTGTAGGTGATATCTTGGTGCAAGATCAGTTGGGGTATTTTTACTTCAAAGACAGGACTGGTGACACGTTTAAGTGGAAAGGGGAAAATGTGGCAACTGCTGAAGTCGAAGGAGTCGTCAGTAATGTTGCTGGACACAGGGACACTACTGTTTACGGTGTCCAGGTTTGTAAATTTTTGTATTGATGCTTTCGAAAGCTACAGTTTTCTTTACCTTTAATTTTTTTTCTCATTAACCACTGAAGAAAATAAAAAATTAATTTCCGTTGTCTTATTATAGGTGCCAGGAATGGAAGGACGAGCTGGAATGGCAGCGATCGTTGATCCGGATTTTGACCTCGATTTCAAAGCTCTCGCCGAGGGTCTAGACAAGGCCTTACCGTCCTATGCAAGGCCCATTTTCTTAAGAATCGTCAAAGAACTCGAAATGACAAGCACTTTTAAACTAAAGAAAATTACCCTCCAAAAAGAAGGCTTCGATCCGAACAAAATTCAAGATAAAGTGTATTTCCGGTCTGGTAATAAGGAATACGTCGAAGTAACACCAGAACTTTACGAGAAAATAATATCGGGTGCTGCGAAGTTGTAAAATTAAAAACTCTGAAGGATTGAGTTTTCACTCGATTTTCAAAGTGATGAATCGCTCCCTAAAAGAAGAAAAAGAGAGCAAAGTTAAAAGTCGCTGGGTGATATTCTATTTAATTAGCGTTTTCATATTGAGTACTAATTTACAGTCCCCCAAAAATCTAGGATGGTGGTGGGAAAGAATAAATGAAGAAAATCAGAATCGTGGATATAATATATCCGACTTTTTATGATATGATTGTATAAGACTAACGTCTGTTGTGCAATGCGTCTTTATAAAGAATTTTTCTAAGTGAGCATCGTGTGGACTATTGAGGAAAATCGACGTAGAGAATCTTATGTGCAAATATTATCAATTCCCATGCACAATGCTTCTTCACTCGTCTTTCGAAAAAATGTATAGCAAAAATTGTCAATCTGCTCTTGACGTTTTTCTAGAATTTATAGGATATGTACGTGGCATGATGAATTTCCAGTTCTTTTTCCATTCTTTCAAATCGCTTCTGAAACATCTACACTCAAAGTCATTCTCTCATCGTTAATATTCGTTTTTAAAATGTGAATTTCATCAGCATTATTTTAATGTAGCAAATTTATGAAATATATCACCAGGAATGCTGTGCGTTCGTTGCATTTCTTCGCAAAAGTCGAGCGTACAATCGATTATTCTCATATCCTTTAATTTTTAACTGTTCGACAGCAAAGTACGCATTTATTATGTCCCTTATAGTGGAAATTTAACATTTATAGACTTGTAAAAAAAAACCTATGAATAGCTAGTTGTACAAAGTCAGTGAAGTTTTTAACACTCTTTTGTGATACCTTTCAATGTCTAACATCACATTCGCTAAAAGCACACTCATCGTATCGTTATTGAATTTTCTGCGAAAAATCTCTGTTTTTTGGAATTTCAATTTTCGCAGGGTACTTATGAGATTGACTGGATTGAATGGAATAATGAAATCGTCCCTCGACTCATTGTATTGTGAAGATTAAATTATATGAATACTTCTTATGACTTTTGTGTGTAAAACAGTAACTCGAAACTTTGGCCTTTTTTGGTAGTCTGCGCTAATTCGGGCTTTTATACCTGATATCCATATAGTCTAGGCTAGGGTCTTGTATTAGCTGACATATATTTCGAATAATTTACTCACGAGCACGACAGATGTACCTAAAATTGCTCAAAATCAGATTGACGTAACTATATTTGCATGGTTAAAGATTTAAATTTTGTAGAGTCAAAAACTTTGGATGTGCAGATAATTAAATTTAAAAGTTCAAAGACCATAAATTAAAATGTTTTAAAGTAAAAACTGAAATAATACAAAAATTATTAGGCGACTGCTCAAAATCATGGTCATTGATATAAGCATCAAAGGCGAAATACGAATATTGAAAAGAAAAAAAAATTTAGATTCAGAAAGATTTGTTGTGAAAATAAAAATGAAAGCATGACTCGAATAATTTGTTATTGCGTTAACTATCATGGGCAACTTTGGCGTTTAAACTCGGCGAGAAAAATTAATAGTAAAGAAATGAATGAAAAATAATGCCGTTGGTGCTAAGTTTTTCAAGTGAAATTGAAAGCTCTTTTCTTGTTGAGAAGTCGTGATGTATCATCGACCCATATTTTGTTAACACTGAAAAATAACAATATCGTGCCGTGTGTCTTATTATGAACGGCCAAAACTTTCTAATTTGATTATTTATAACGCGTGAAATCTCGTCCTTATAATTTTTAAATAAACAAAAATTGAAAAAGAATGTCGGTTGTGGTGGAACAAGTATATCACACAATAGCAAACTAGGAAAAGATATACATGTGCGTTTGAATCAAGAATGTATGTTGTGAATGATCTGTTGAACATTTTGTTGGATGTAAATAAAGACAGTTTGAACACTCAATAAATGGAATTGATTTCAAATTATATTTTTTTACATAATTTTCTTATTTAATTTCTAAAAAATGTTTAGGATTTATAGGATTTAGGATTTAGGATTTTATTTTAAAATGCTGGAAACAAAGATTGAAAATTGCACTTTTTAAATAGAATTAATTTCTTTGCATAGAAATTTTGTTATAAATCTGTACAAAGTACTTTCAGAACTTAAGTTTAAAAAATATCTTTTAAACCTTACGCAGATTTTCCACTTCCTGCCGTTATTTATACACTGTTGGCCTCGCAAATTGAAAAGCTTCAACGAAATTTCTTAAGTCTCTGTTTCTTAAATATTCACATATTTTATCAAGAAGAATGTTTGGTAATTCAAATTTCAAACAAACATTGAAAATAAATGCAGTTCTCTCCAAGAGCAAATTTCTTTTACTGGCTTTTTCAATTCTTGGATTCAAGAAGCTTTTATAAGCTGGAAAATCGTTGACGAAAGAACGACAATATAAACCCTCTAAGACTTCTTCATTTCTCATAAATTTAGCCAACTTGTGCACATCTTTCCAGAGAAAATCTAGCAGAGAAACATTACTATTTCCGATTTTCTTTTCCATTTCATAAATCTCATCATTACACTGTCGATAAAAGTTGATGATTTTTTCATCATTAAGCGCTTGTAGATTTTCCTCACAAACATTGTATTTAAGAGCTATCATTATTGATAAATGCGCAACCATAAACTCCATATTAGATGTTGTAATATAATATAAACTAAAACGATTAATATACGTGTTGATAGCATAGGAAAGTGGCGTCTCTCCGTATGTATTTAAAGCATTGACGTCCGCTAATTCCAAAAAATATTGGATAAAATGGTGGAAACCAGGAAATATTAAAATATCGTGCAGTGGAGTATTCCCCTTGTTATCTTGGGCATTAATGTCAATGACTCCTAGTTTTATTATCGTTTCTAAAAGAAGAAAATCGTCAGGTGATTTATTATGGCCAATATAATGAAGTGCCGTTTTTCCATGTATGTCCCTACCATTAACATCAACCCCCCTCTGTATCAGCAGCTCAATTACATTTACTTTAAATTTTACAGCATAATGAAGTGCAGTTCGGTGTTTATAATCAGTGGAATGAACGTCAGCGCCAGCTTTTATTAGATACAAAACTATTTTTGAATGACCCACAACGAATGCTTTTTGTAATGGGGTTTCCCCAAAAAAATTTTTCGCATTAATATCCGCGCCATTATTCACAAATATCTTTACTGTTTCTACATCCTTCTCACACGCTAAATGAAGAGGAGTTTCGTTAGTAATGTTATATCTTATGTCTACGTCAATTCCTGTGGATAAAATCATTTCAATAATGTTTTCTCCTGCTCCAAATCGAGCAGCGAGATGGAGAGCTGTATTTCCTCCGGAATCAAACTCACGAAAACAAGCACCACATTGCAAAAGACAACTCGCATGAAGAAAACGTCCTGATTGAAGAGCACTGTGCAAAGGAGTGTTTCCATATTCGTTTTTTTCGTTAATGTCCGCTCCGAATTTAACAAGATCCTCAATCATTTTGCATGTCCCTCTTTCGACAACTGTGTGAAAGATAGTTGATCTCGAGGAAAAATTTAAATTATTAATCTCGGAATCGCGCAATGCCATTAGAATTTTTTCAAATGATTGTTCGTCTCCAACCTTTGCAGCAAACTCAAGAAGCACTGGATATTCTTTCTTTGTGATCTTATAACTGTTTCCTTCCTTCAGGAGGAAATCCACTACGTTTTGAGACTGCTCTAAAGAATTGTCGTCACTTGGAAGTTCCTCATTGTTCTCTTGATTTTTATTTTCCCGTCTCTTGTTCAAGAGTACTTGAATCATATCAAGGCACCCATTTAACAAAGCCATGTGAAGTGGAGACCGACCATCTACGTTAGCATTATTGTTTATGTCGGCTCCATATTTCACCAGTAATTCTGCGATTTTAAAAAAATTTAATTTTAGACTCGAAGAATTTGACCCATTATATTTTACTGCTAAATGCAGAAGAGATACTCCCCCGTAGGAAACGTTTGCACTGACACCATTTTTTAGAAGATTTTCGACTTTCTGTAGTGATCCTTTTCTCACATTAAAATACAGAACTCTCTCTGTAAATTCGTTCCAATCTTGGGTACTGAGAAGAGAGGACTCCATTTTCAGCTGTAACAGAGACAAACTTTTTACTTTTCAATATTTACATTTAAACTTAATTATTTTCCAAGTTACTCCTAATCCTACCTTAAAAAATCTGTCCTATCTTAAAAAAAAATGGTCTCAAAAATTTTCAGAATGCTATCCAAAATGATGGTTGGCTAACGAACTTTTCACCTTCATATTTTAAGACACTAAAAGAGTATAATAAACACCGCAATCCAATCGATCAATTCTTTGAAAGCAGTTGTCGTGTGCTCGCAAACTAAAAATCTGCAGAAAACGTGGATATTTGATAAAAACGTGGGGGGGTTTTAACCAATTTTACACAAATTACACAAATCTTTCCTTATTTTAAATTTTAGATCCCTCAATGTATATACACGCAATTCAAAATAGTCAACATGCGCTCTGAACGCTATTTTCCTGGAATTTAGTCAGCTTTACTATTTCACATTTTAATTTGTGTTATGAAAATTGTAAACCTGTTATTTACGTTGCAAAAGTTACAATTTCAAATATTTATTGAAGTAACTTACTGACCAAATTCCAGGAAAAATGCGGACTATATAAATGGTAAATTCAGCTATTTTTTTTTTACATGCACTGTATAAAGTATCTCTTTTGATTTTCTAAGTTTCCTTCAAAGCATATTATAATTAACATTTTTCAAATTATATCTCGTATGATTATTTCAAGTTAAAAATACTAATCAGGAATCCTCTGTTGATATAAAAACACTAAAATTACTTACATCACGTTCAAAAGCACAGTAGCAGCAGGACCCATAGACAGTCATATCATCTCACTGGAATAGTTAAAACTGAAATAGCAATAGCAGTACTGAAAATCTGAAATAGTCAAATCCAACCCAGTGACAAGTTAGCGTCATCCTTAGTCATCCTATTATATAGAGCCACTTTCGTCTTTCGCAGGTACAAAATTTGGGAGTTGGGATCATATTGCTTACAAAGGTTACAAAGTTATCTTTGTCAGGAGTGTAGCAAGTGAAGGGCAAAAATGCCCTTCACTGAAATATTAAATTCTAAAAAATAGGACAATATATGTTTTAAAAGCATTACGATAGAATGAAAAATGGATGTTTATACAATTTAACAATACTATAGCTATATGAATTCGATCTGCTTGGGTGGTTTCACATTTAACTGCATTCCATATACGTATTAATTCTGACTGTATTTATAATTTTGTATGCGCACTTGTTGAGCACACTTCTTTGATATGGTATATCGATATTTTATTTTGAATAACGACACTTCACAGCTGTTATTAAGAAAAGGTTTCTTGGAACGGGTACAAAAAGTGTGAAGTTCATAATTTATAAACCATTTTAAGTCTGGATTAACAATTTTTTCATATTAAGGAAATTTAAAAGATTATCGGGGCGAATAAAAAAAACCTTTATGAGATTTTTACCAATTTTTAAGGTATTTTAACGAACTTCAGCAGGTGATTTTATAATGTTCTCAGCGTGGAATTGTAAGCGATTTAAAAAGATTCTTATGACTTTTAAAAGACGCATGCACTTTGCGAAATTTTAAGGGATGTAAAAATGTTGAAAATATATTTTATTGAATAGTGTTACTAATTTATTTAGTAAGAAATTGCCAATTCATTTAGTTTGTCCTTTTGTTATACTAATCTGGAATTAGTAACTTTTTACTCATTTACAGAAATTATACTATTAATTAGTAAAATTTAACTTTTCAGATTTAGAGAACTATACATCACTCATCTGCATAATACGTGTAATGTAATTATAATTTTTCAGTTATTATAATTGCGTACGAACAGCAGTTATAGATTAAGAGATTAGAAGATTCGAAAAGGGTCAAAGTAAATACTCATCCAAAGTGAATTCCTGATTTAAGAAATACGACTTAGGTATATAAGAGAACAATATTGTATAAAGTGAGCACAAATAAAATATCCTGAGGATATTTTTTTCTGCTATAAGATTGAATGTTGTGCTGGTAGCAGACAGACTTTATTATGGAAGTGGAATCTTAAGATTATAAAAAGCAAAGTAAAATCATGGCGAAAGGAGGGTATGGTGACATATATATATACTTATGTAGTGGACACTGGATACAAAGTCATTGCTTTCAAAGTTCAGTACGCGTGCGTATACATGCGAGTTTGCAGATGAGCGATTCACGGTCATCTCGCCTTTTTTCCGAGTCCTATTTATAAAAATCACTATAATTCAACTGTGTGAAATAATATATTAATGAATTGTATAGAAGATGTGAATAAAATTACTCATTTGATTTTATAAATTATTAACATCAATTTTTCGTCATTTGCATCAGTTTAAGTTAATGAAATAAGAAACAAAAGAAAAATACATATAGTTCAAAGTGAGTGATGTTATCGTGTATCAATGCATATTATCTCAAACAAATGGAGAAAAAAAACAAATAATATATATATAAGACACTAACAAATTAAAACCAAAATTGAAAGAAGAAAAGGTGTGTGTGTTCACTATATATATATATAATATAAGAAGAATCGTGGCCGCAAGCTAATAAGTACCATATATATATATATATATATATATCAGAATATATATATATATATAGGTATATATATAGGTATATATCATCGATGCTATTCGATTTCTATAAATCGCAACTCCTTTGACAAAAAAAAAAAGGGATTCACAATGTATTTAAATTTATTGTTAGTTATTCTTCTCATCACACACGATGTTTATGCACGTAAGTATATATTGATTACGCGTTATCTAAATTAGTATATCATTTGTAAAAGAAGTCTAATCCAAATTGTGATATTACACTAAAAAAATGAAAGTATGTTTTTCACCATTATAGTGGCATTCCTGCTAAAAATTTCGGAATAAATCCGAGTTCTGAAATTTGTCCGAAGTTATCTGGGGTATACCCCATCTGGTTCCATATTTCGAATAAATTCCGGACAGCAGTTGCAGATTGATATCGGAATATAAATGTTATTTCATGGAGAGAAATCGGATCAAAACGTATAAACTGCAGTTTGTCCGATTTCACTGTAAAAAATTGTGGAAATTCTTCCTATCAAATAGTAGGAAATATTTCCGAAATAACTGATGCTGAGAAAACTTTTCTTCTCAACTCAACTCCCCGAGAATTTGGAACTCATCCTACTTCACACACACACATTTCATATACAATTTAAAAATTCACCAAAATTACCCTAATTCGTTGGGTCAAAATTTTATTGCTGATAATAGGTCTCCTCAAAGTCGAAATTAATCTGAAATTTGGCCGAAATTTTAAGCAGAGATGTGACTATAAAAAAGCTCAATTCCGTCTTTACAAAAACCACATAATATATGAGGTAAAATTTTGACTCAGTTATAGATATGTAGTAATAACTGTTTTCTGCGATTTTCAATTACTGTAGCTCATTAAACTTGCATTTTTACATTTTTTTGAAATATTAATATGGTATGCAAAATATATTCAAGTAGAACTAGGAAAATCCCACGTCCATCAATTTATTATTCATTACTCATTATTATTCGTTAAATCATACTGCATTCAAGTTCTAAGAAAATAAAAAGTAACGAATCAGTTTTATGAAAATGTGAGGAAAACAGGATTATATTGTATTTATAAATGGTCATAATAAAATTATATTCACAGTAGAAGGATCCTGCCGAATGCCTTCAGGAAAATCTGGAATCTGCATCAATTTAAAAAATTGTTCAGCCTTGTTGGACATTATAAGACGAGATCAACCCCTTTCAGAATCGTCAATAGCCTTATTACGTAAATCACAATGTGGATTTGAAGGGAAGGATCCTAAAGTTTGTTGTGAAAACAAGGTAGATATATCTCTTTTTATTAGGGACTGATAGCGAGCAAAAGCGGACTAAAAATATTATGGGAGCAAAAATGGATTAAGAAGACTGGGCAAAAACAAAACAAAATAAAAAGGAATTAAGAAAACGCAGGATTATATATCATATTTTTTAATATAACTCCATGATATACCGATTTATATTAGAATATATATAATAAATTCTTAGTCCATTTTTGCTCCTATAATTTTTTTCGTCCGCTTTTACTCTCATATCAGCCCTTTTTATTTCGTGTGATGAAAAATACGTATAATTTTCATAATTAATTCGTGTTTATTATATTTTTTCAGGTGACAGCTACAATGTCGCCTTTAACAGAAAAACCAACATCTCAATCATCAGAGGAACCGATTTTTGTTTCAAATCCACCAGATGTTAGAAATCACAAGAATGTGAGATTATTGGATCGGGAAATATGTGGCCCAATTACTGAACAAAAAATATTTGGTGGTAACACTACCGGAGTAATGGACTATCCATGGATGGCATTAATCGCTTACAGAACTAGTGGTTCAAATACCATTGAATTTCGTTGTGGGGGTTCAGTAATTAGCAAAAGATACATCTTGACAGCGGCCCATTGTGTAACAGAGCTTCCTGCAAGTTGGTTTACTTTCATATTATTTTTTTAGCTGCATAATACATATTATGTTGAATGTATTATATTAATACAAAAAAGGATATTTATATATATAATTTCAAATATCTGAAAGATGCTTTAAAATTATCAATAATTTTCAGCTATATCTTTAGTCGGGGCAAGAATAGGCGATCATGACATCAACAAGGAAAGAGATTGTGATTTTGACAAAGACGGTCTCGAAATAGTTTGTGCAGAAAAATATCAAGATTTTGGCATTGAAAGTTTGCATCACCATTCTCAATATTCAAGGACGAAGTTGCAAAATGATGTTGGATTGATAAGATTAGATAATGATATTGATTTCCGACCTGTTAGCGCAAAACCAATTTGTTTACCAATGAGCCCTTCTACAAGCATAACAGCGAAGAAGGTGACATACACATTGATTAACTGCTAAAAAAAATATTATTCATACTTTTTGCCCGGAAATTCCAATGATTTTTACATTGATTCCGCATATTCGCATTATACAAAGTTCGAAACAACTTTCTCTGTTTATAGGTCGTAATAGTAACTGGATGGGGAATAACAGAAAATAGGACTCGAAGTCATGTTCTGCTTCAAGTGAAAATAAATCAAGTGGCAAACGAAAAGTGTGCAGAAGCTTACAAAAATTTCGCCGAAATCGGTTACAAACAAATGTGCGCAGGTGGAAAGGATGGAATGGACTCTTGTCTTGGAGATAGTGGAGGTCCTCTTCAAGCCGTTACATTGTACAACGAAATGGATGCTAGATTTGTGCAATTTGGAATTGTTAGTTTTGGACTGAAAAGCTGTGGAACCGAAGGTTTTCCCGGGGTCTACACTCGAGTAGCGTATTTTATGGACTGGATTTTAAATACCATGAAAGACTGAATTTTACTTTTATATATTTTTTATCGCAATGATCCAGCAGTTGTTTAGCTATATAGTAATTACACCACGAGATCCAATTATAGTTTCGGCAACTTTACGTTTGCAATAATAAATATTTTTTGCTACTATAATTAATAGTAGTTTCTTACTAATTCAATTAGTTTTTGTATATACTGTACATATATACAATACATATATTTCATTATATACAAACATTTCTGAGCGTATAATTATAAGATCCATTTATATATAAGTCAATAAAAAGTAACAAAGTGTGGCATCGAATCATTTTCTATAGGATTTCTATATCAATCGGTTTTATGAAAAGAAACGAATAATAAATATGGTCGTTTAGCAATTTCATAGAAGTAATTACACTGAAAGAGAAAAAAAAAATGAATATATATATATAAGGTCCTATTATCAGATAAGCCATTCTGTCGAAGAACTGCGGCACTTAGGTCGAAACATGTCATTTTGAGATAATTGCATTTTAAGATTATACGCAGTGTTTGCTGATTTGATGAGTGGTTATTTTTATTTTAGCGTACTTTATTATGTTTCACTTAAAAGTTATAGTATCCAATAATTAATTGCAACCGGTCGAAAAAAATAATTGAATATCAAATATTAATAGAATAGAATAAAATTTTATTTCTCCTTGTACGACCACCTCATTGGACTTTTACATATAATTTGTACCTTCCAAACAATAATTACACACGCTGTTATCCCTCTTCCATACCTTGTAGTTTCACACACACACACACACACACACACACACACACACACATTTGTCTGATATCAAATAGCTCATGAGAGAAAAAAGATCTTTTTTTTTATCATCGCTATAATACCAATTCGAGGCAGCCTTTTTAAACCTAACTGGAAAGATTTGAGCGCACGAACACGCAATATGGCAGGAATACGCGAAACGCTGTAAAACTGCGCGCGGTCAGATCGCCACAGACTGCAGGCTTTTATCCATTTGTTTATATTGCTTGAAACTTCACAAGATAATTCATAAATTTTAGAAACTACCTAAATCGACTTAAGTTGTTTTTCTAGAGAACAAGCTCAGATATAGTATTTATCGGATGATCGACTCGTGGTCGCAGCTCTTTTCAATTTTTCAATACTTCTATTTATTTGAAAAAAAATCAGTTTACTTAAAAGTTCTATACGTCAATAATCTATTTATTTTTCTGTAATAATAAATACATGAAGATAAATGTACAAATATTTTTAAAATTTAATCGAAATTGGCATCCTACAGTCTGCAGATATTTTCAATTTCTCATTATAACATATCTAAAGGAAATAATTAAAGGAAGTAATTCATAATGTATTTAAATTTATCATTATAGCAGTCATTTTCCTCACTTTCTTTAAGAGATATCCACTTCTGACTAATAGGTTTTTTCACTATACATATCATGCGTTGTACACACATATATATATATAAAGAAATAAACAGTTCCTGGTACATCATTTAGTTTACGTAATGCATAATATATATATATTCTCATAATAATTTGATTCTGCATTTCTGCTTATATAATGGAGCGAATGCTGAGTGTTGAATTTAAAAGTTTTTCAATTGTGAAGGGAATTATGGTAAAAAACTGTTAAACGTTCGCAAAAATGTCAACATTGGAATCAGAGGCTCCAACTTTGATTATATATATATATATAATATATTGTATTTAAGTGATTGCACGTTTGTCGCAGATGTATAACAACTTCTCTAATTTCTTTGTCGACTTTACGAAAGTGTGATATTTTAGTCTGCACATTTGACACTTATAGTTTATTATCTATTTTATTTGTAATTTACATAGCATGTGCTCATTTAATATTTACTTATTGAATATTCATTATTAATTGTCTTATCTATAGTACTTATATTTAGTAATTGATAACTATATATCCTCAATCTCTCCTTTGACTTATAATTTATAATTGTCAACATTAGCAGAACTTCGATCCTCACTGGCCTGAGAATTGAAAGAAAATCTCTCACTATTACATCCCCTATCTTTAATAAGTTCAGCAGTTTCATTTATAGAAACTTTGAGAGGACCACGTTCGCTCTTCTTTTTACTCGAAACCTCAGATTTTTCTGTTGAAGGTTCAGACTTTTTGGATCCGGAAGACTTGGAGGATTGATTCAAGGAAACTAAAGTCCCAGAGGAACTGGTCATGGATTCAGAATTAGACCTAGAAGCACTGCCTCCACTCGTATAAGAATCGACACTACTGGGTCTTTGTCTTTTATTGAATTTAAGCTTCTTTGGTTTGTAAGCTCTGGACATGTTGAGCTTCGACTGGAATTGTAAATAAGACGACTGAAAACTCTGTAAATAATGTTCTTTAGCTTCAGTAGCTGGATTATAATTTTACAAATGAAAAACAATAATTATACCTGAAGTTCCTCTAATTCCTTTACCTGCGAGTGTCGCTCAAAAAGGGTTGGAATCTGAGTCACTCGGTCCAGCATCATCTCCATGTGAAGTCGATAACGCTCTGCTTGTTCTCGTGCCTCATCCCGTCGAAGATGAACCCGGAAATCCAAATCTCTGGCGTGTTCATGCCTACTTTTCCATTCGTTGATCGATAAGGGGGTTAATCAATTTAGATCAAAAGTAGAATTTATATTATCTAATGTAGAATATATTATATATAATATATGCGAATATATCACCTGGCAGCGGATCTCAAAGCTCTCCAAGCTGGTTTTTGACTAATCAGAGATTCTCTGAGTTTCATTAGCTGCTCCCGGCGTCTGTCTTCCATCCTCTCCTGAATTTCACGTTCCAGTTTTTCCCTAAAGCAAATTTCTTTATAAATTGATTCAAAAAGACAAAAAGCCCACAAAATAATCTCTCTTTTCATATGTATGCAACATATTTTATAAGTACCGAGATGCTTGACATCTGAGAACAGCTGCAAGGTTGTTTCCTCTAATAGGCAATGCAGCCATTGCTGACCTTGATCTTTCAGTTTGCAAGGGTGTTGCAATAGAAATTCTGGATGATTCTCTTTCCTCACAGTCTCTTTCAGTCGCCAATTCTTTTACTGTACTACATTGAGAATGCAAAGATGTGGATCTAAGACGTTCTCGTCTTGCCATAGATGGTGGTAAGGTGGACGATTTCATCATCTCGGAAGCCCTCATCTTCTTTTGCAGTGATCTGGAAAAAATTGGAAATGTCCCAGCAGAATGGTTTCGAAGACCTTCCAAGTGCTTTTCCCTTACGAAAAAGCACTCTCGATATGGAATACTCTTAGAATACTATTTATAGGATACTATTGGGCTCGTATACACTCAGGTACGTTTGAATTGCCATTGTGTTACTATTGGTTTACTACTGGCCGCCTATAGTAGTAAATAAAGAGGGAATTCGCTGCGGGGGCGGGCTATCCCAAAAAAAAGTCATCGGCTGACCACAAACACCTTTTCTACTCGCTGTGAAAACAACTGCTGTCTAGACTTACTAAGAAAAAAAAAATAGCTAACAAAAAAGATTCATTTCACTGTAAACATAATTCAATTGCCAACATTTTTCCTATTCCCTAGTTTTTCTTTCATACAAAAATTATTTATAAGATTATGACGTGTTGTTTAAAGGTAGGCATTATGAAAATATCATAATGTTGATTAAAACAGCAATTGAAAGATGAACAATAAATGATTTCATTTTGGGTATTAAGTAAATAATTTTTACACATTTTTAAAAACACTTCTTCATCGTAAATTATTCTTACCTCCCAATGTGTACATACAACCATCTGTTGGACTCCAGAAAGAGTAAATCTATAATAGACAGCAGTAAAGTTGTTCTCATGACAATCTTTTCAGCTATTTTCACAGCAAGTAGAAAAGGTGTTTGTGGTCAGCCGTAGACTTTTTTAGGATAGCCCGCCCCCGCAGCGAATTCACTCTTCATTTACTTACTATAGGCGGCCAGTAGTAAACCAATAGTAACACAATATGACAATTCAAACGTACCTGAATGTATATGAGCCCAATAGTATTCTAATACTATTCTAAGAGTATCCCATATCAAGAGAACTTTTTCGTAAGGGTTCATTTATTCGAAATTTATTGCAATGGTAGATAGTCCAGCACTCTTCGCAGCCCCCCCCCCCCCTCTCTCTCTCTCTCTCTTTACATACATATTATGTTTAAATAATGATTAGTACCTGTAATATTCATCTTCTAACATCTGGTCATAGATCGTAGTACTGAATAAATTCTTTGGCACCGGTTTAGCCTTGAATCTCGAACCGTACCGAACTTTTTTTCCACAAAGTTCAGGACTTGACCTTGAAAGTGTCTTCCAGGCTCTTCTTTCGCATTCTAATTTAAATGGTTTCACTTGAGACATCAAATTCAACATACTCTCTTCTCTCACCAAGCGACTTCTGCATTATGGAATAAGAGGTTTTATTACACAAACAACCCAAAGCATGAGATTATTTTTTTCTTCTTTTTCTTCTTATTCTTACCAATTCTTCAAGTCACTCAATCAATAAGCAAAAGCTAATAAGCCTCGAAACAACAATATAGGTACTTATGCGAGATTTTCGGCGAGGCACTTAAATACAATTCATTTTTTTAGAGAGGATTTTCAAGGGTTTGCTAGGAATTTTAAGGAATTTTGATGATTTTCAAGTGATTTTTACGGAATCCAAGAGATTTTTTTTTAATTTAAGGTATTTTAAATAATGTAAAATGTTTAGATACGATTTTAAGAGGTTTCTATAAATTTTAAGAGATTTCAGTGGTTTTTAACGTATTTCAAGAGATTTTTATGCTTATTATTAAAATATTTTAGAGAAATGGGAATATTTTTTATTTTGTACGCGAATTTTAATGAGAGGGATTTTAAGAGGTTTTTATGGTTTTTAAAAGATTTCGTATATTTTGCAAAATTTAAAGGAATTTCAAAAGATTTTTACAATATTTAAAAAACTTTCTGGAATTTTTAAGGATTTCATGGAATTTGATGAGATTTCTAATGATTTTAAGGGATTTAAAATTTTAAGGAATTTCAAGAGATTGATTATATTGTGACGATTTTTGTGAAATTTTAAGGGATTTCAAAACGTTTATAAGAATTTTAAAAGATTTTAACGAAGGTTTTCGTGAAAATTTAAGGGTCTAATAGCAAACCAACACGTGCGCTATTATTAATTGAATGAATAAATGAATTAATTATTAATATCCGATTTTCAAGTTAGCAACAACAATACGAGATTTTCGAGACATTTCGTTACACCACTTTTTTAAGAGAGGATAGAAAATATTTTGCATTATATATTCTTTCATTATTTTTTATCAAATATACCTTTCTTCTTTTGCTGCTACAAGTTTATCATATAGTGGTATTTTTGATGTTAGGGGGATAGGCTTTACCCGACGTTTCTTCTGTTTTGAATCCCTATAGCTTTGCTGCATGTCATCTATTTCTGCTAGTGACGTATACTTCTCGGCTTCCTCTCTACAAAACCATTTTTCAGTGAGAATATTTTCAGAGAATTCTATATTGCATAAGAATCGATAAAAAAAAGTCACCTTATTGTGAAACTAAATGGTTTCGGAACTGTCGGATGCCACCTTTCAGGACTATGAGGTGGCAAACTTTTTGTTTCCAAACTATTCTCCTGATCACTTTCCACACTATCAGGACTCTTTGATTCACACTCAGTACTCCAGGATTTATTCGCCGAATGGATTTTGGAATTATGGATTGTCTTTGCTGCTTTACTTTTATCCTTGCAACTATAATAATAAGTAGTGAAACTTATGAGTAATCTATTAATCTAATCTATATGTATTAATCTATGAATTTTAAGGATTTTTGACAGGAGATGTTTAAATTCCTATAAGAGAAATTTAAGGCATTTCAAAAGATTCTTATGAGGATCTTGCGGAATTTTGAGAGATTCAAAACAATGTTAAGAGATTTCGACGAAGTTTAAGGGATTTCAATAATAGAGATTACCAGAGGTACTCTGCGACATGAAATCTTAAGGGTTTTAATAGATTCTCACCTATATGTGAGAAGATCTTGATCTTCAGCCAATCTATCAAAGTTTCCAGAGGCATAAAGAATCGGACTATTAGTTCTCGACTCTTCAAAATTGCACTTTCTCCCTTTGAGTTTCAAATCATTGTTGCTATCATTGCACCATTCCTTTGTTTTCTTTCTATCATTAAACCACTGTTTCGCTTTGTTACTCCCTTGATTTTGAGAGTCAGTTGGTGATGCTGTATTTATTACATTTTCACTATCATCCTGATCAATGCAGTTCCTTAAATTTTTTAATAAGAGTCTCTGCTTTCTCTTGAGGTAGTCTAATTTCTGTTTAAACTGCTCATTTGATAAATGATGCACGTCATTATAATCTGGTATACTCTCAATAAAATCCATAAAATTTTCTAATGTATCACGAGGACTTGCAGCTTCTGAGTTATTCGTGTCGAAATTGATCTTTTTGGACTTACGAGACGATGTATTGTATCTGCTATTGAAAGTGTAATTATTTAATTATATTCTTGATTAATTTTGCTTCCACAAACAGGAAGCTTTGTATGTATAATGTATATTGTATAATGTATAATGTATGGATGCCGCAGTTTTTTGTCGCCACTATAACTTGAAGACAGTTGTGGATAAATTGATGAAAATTATTATAGGGTCTATTTTCACAACAAATGTCTCAAAACGTGCCCAAGGATTTTTCAAAATATTGAATTTTCAAATTTTTAAGCATTTTTATAAATTTCCTTAGATTGATTTTTCGACTACAAGTTCTCAAATAATCAAAATTTAAAACTTATTATGTAAAGGGAAAAAAGATTCCTTTTCTCGAGACGAATCGATTGACCTTTCAGATTAATGCATTTAATTGAATGTAATCACAGCTACTTTTTATTACGTATTACCAAAAAGGAATAAAAGCTGCAAATTGTTCACCTATAACTATATATACAAGAAATTATGAATTATAGAAGAAAATCATAAAAGAATGTAAAAACATCCCAAACGATCGATAAATATATTATTCGATTGGGGTTTAATTGCACAAGACAATACTTAACTCATAAAATCTATCAATAATTAAAAATTGTTTGCTGGATTAACCTTTCTTGCTTTCTTGTGATTCCAGGTCGTTCATACAGTGGCGTTGGTTGCCTGCTGTATGGATCCACCGGTACTTTTACACAAGAATGTACAAAAGAACTTCCCCTGTGTTCTGCCATTTTTAATAATCAAAATTTTTTTCTATTATAAGAATATTTATTCTTGAGGTTCCTGATGCTTACTTCTATCAGAAATTGTTCAGGAAATCGATGAACACGTTACCTGGTGTAATAGCGTCACCATGGTGACCATGATACGTGAAAGTATGCGCTGATAATCAAAACTACACAAAGGAATATTTTCTGTAAATGTAAAAAAATCTATAGGGGCGCCTAAGCAAACAATATTAAAATATGAGGATGCTAAATTTTTCGAAGTATGATTTTCAAGATTTTCGAGGAATTTTAAGAAATTTCTTAAAGGTTTCTAAGAATTTTTTGTGTATTTTTTAAGGAGTTTTAACAGTAGATTTTAAGAGATTTTTATGATTTTGAAATATTTAAAATATTTTATGAAATTAGAAGGATTTTAAAGTTTGTCTGTTTGTTTTAAATATTTTATGATTTCACTTTTTAATTAAGGAGGTACTATCTAATTATTATTCATATTTTTTCCACTAAAGTATAAATGAAATCATTTTTTTCATTAAATAAACCAGATTTTGGTAATATAATATTAATAATATTAACTGTATTTTTTAAGAAATATGATAAAACACACAAATTATGAACAGAAAAATGTATAAATTAAACATTTACACTCCAATAAATTATAATTATTATGCTTTATATCGATAACAGTTACAAATAAAAAAATGTATTTACTTTGTAATTTTTTTGTAATTGTACCATTTTCCCAAATATTCTATTATAAATATTTTTCGCTACAACTTGTCTATTTGCCTACCTTATTTCGATCAGACGGAGATAAATGGCCTAGATTTAGCCAAAAATATAATATTTATTATTGCGAGCGTAAAGTTGGGGCAACTAAATTGCTCTTATGGAAAAATATCACATGCCCTTAATGATCGAACTAATGTTTCTATTTAATAAAATACAATTGTTTATTGATAATAATTGAAATAACATTTCTAGCATTTCAAAAATTCCCGCGAAATGCCCACTATCAAATGGCGGATTTTTGTTTTATTATTTGTGTTTTGTGTAATAATCCGATTTTGTAATAATCCAAAATGACCGTACGCTGGTGCATAAACATTGGCACCAAATACATGGGGCTGAAGTTTACTTTTTTAATATCTTCTTAAAAATTATTTCTAAACATTTTTAGTATCTAAAAAATAGTTTTAGTTTCTGAAAAACTATTTAATAAAATATTAACATCGAAATAAAAAAATGTATCTATTTTATAATTTCATTTAATAGCTTTTCAGAAACTAAAACTATTTTCCAAATACTAAAATATTAAGAAATGATTATTTATGAAGATATTAAAATAATAAAGTTCAGTCCCATACATTTGGTGCCAATGCTGATGCACCAGCCGCACCAGCGTACGGCCATTTTGGATATACGTCACAATGACATATTGTCGTCTGCTACTGTCAAAATCACCAAAATGACAAAAATCTGGCCAAAATATATATGATAAATACATTTAAAAATGTCGGTCTTTAGTGAAGCGATGTTATCTTCTCGTTATGTTTTTGCACATCTTTCGCGAAATTATAAGTGCACTGTATTTCATCCTTGCACGATTGTGAGAAATGTGCATTCCAAAACAAATGAAAGTAATGAAAATTACGATATTATCGTGACTGGAGGTGGTATCGTTGGAACAACACTTGCTTGTGCTTTAGGTTAGTTTTATTATATTTTACGACGAACTTTATTTATTTTTACTCATATTAAACGTAGATATATAAAATGGTTGCATAATTTCTAAATAAGTTTGAACCTCTTTAAACAAAACGCAAATCATTTTAAAAATAAAAGCCTCATATTGTTTCCTTGAACTGAAAAATAGTAATTACACAAAATTTGGACTTCTTTTACTCCTTTATTTTAAATACAAATACATCACTTTCTGGATTACAAATTATACTAAAAAATGTGTATGTTTTATTTCTAAACAGCTAGCAACAGATGTCTTGAATCAAAGAGCATCCTCTTGTTGGAAGGTGGAAATAAACACAAGTACGAATCTAACGAACGATACTCGAATCGAGTCGTTGCCCTGAATCAACAATCTCGAACAGTATTATCAAGTATCGGGGCATGGCGTCATATAGAAGAAGTACGATACACACCTGTGAGAAAAATGCAGGTATTGTTTTGATTTCTTTAAAAAAATTAGTTAAAAAGCATCAAATGTTCTACGATAAACTGGAGTATTTGTTTCTCTATATACATAAATAAATCTCAAATTGTTTCTTAAATTACTTTACCATATGCATTAGTAAACGAATCTAAATAAGATAAAAATTTTGAATCTAAATCGCAATTAATTCAGTAGGTGTGGGATGCCTGTTCCGACGCGATGATAACATTTAACGAGGATTATTTAAACAATGAAATAGCTTACATAGTTGAGAACGATTTGCTTCTGCACGCGGTGGACAAACAATTATCAGAAAAAGATAATGTGAGAGTCGTCTACAATGCAAAAGTTGAAAATATTTCATTACCTGAAACCCCAGGAGGAAACTCGTCAGTAACGTTGCAAAGTGGAGGAAACTTTGAAGCAAAACTACTGGTGAGTTACAACAAAGGCTTTATTAGCTAACATATTTTTTATTTAATGTCTCGAATTTTAAAAAAATACCATCTAATTAAATTCAAAAAGATTCAATCTGAAATGTTTCCCTCTATTTTTCCGAAAAGTTTCCTTCCATTAAGTTTGCATCGATAAATCAATCTCCCTCGCAATATACTCGACTTTAGTCGTCAGTGAATCCAATCTTGCACCAATATTTTGAGCACACCTTTTGAGTTCATTAGCAATGTCACTAAGCTGTCGATTACTATCATTAATAGAATTAATACTATAGAGTCTATTCAACTTTACATCGCTCAAATTAATGCCATTCATACTTCGAACAGAGGAATTTCTGGTTTTTCTAAATCTAATCTTCCTCTCACTAACAAGTCGATAAACACTCTTGATTAAATCTCTCGGTAGTCGATTCTCTCTCGGATCATTCGGACGAATATGAATCGCACAATGGTGTGGAAGATGAAGCAGCAACGCTCTGCTTCTACAAAACCTAACAATTTTCAATGGCGCGAAATCCAACAATTTGGAAAATAATAGGTTTTCCAAATGAGCTACGAGTTGTGCCCTTCTAATTAATCTATCCAATCCGGCACATCGTCTCAGTTCTTGAATATCTGAGACTGCGAGACCCATCATCAGATTTGTGAGAATGATTGTGACTAGAACTACGAAGACTAATAGCATCAAATGAGTAGTTCCAGGGTACCAAATTTTATCTGTTTCGTCGAAGAATACGTCTTCGAATTCCAGTTCTCCAGACATCATTATAATCGTCTTCAACAAACCAACCAGCGGATTTTTAAAAGACTTGTAATTCTCATGCAGGACGCTGAAACCCAACGAGAAGCCGATTATTAAACATATATAGGCTCCTAAGAACTTGAAAAAATTGATTGCTACTTGGGTAAACATCTGGACGTAAATTCCAAACATAGGAAACCTTCCAACGACCATCATCAATTCCACCCAGACCAGTAAAATCCCCAGAGCAGCGACATGATGTGACCAGTCCTTTTCACCTGGTATCTTCTTACACAATATTATCCCAGAAGTCATAATTACACTCCACTGAAGTCCGTTCTCCCATCCTTTAGCATATATGCAAACTCCGTGAGCCAGTTGGAATATTTCTTTACAAACTAGAATTATGGTGAATAGAATTACCGGCCAGAAGAAGAGTTCGCTCATTCGTCTCATCTTCCAGAAGAATGTAAAGGCGATATAACTGGTGAAGAAAGCTACAAAGATAGAGTGAAAGACGAGGCTGAAGAGGAAGAACTTTCGGATTCTGAGCCATTTTAGGTAGAGGAAGCTTTCGCATAAGGGGTGTTTTAAAACATGGCGTTGACCAACTTCCACGAGGCAAAGCATCAGGTCAGTTTCTCCTCTTCCACCTGGAACCAAAGGTCTGAAATCTAGTCTTAGTTCACAGTCGACATCGCCCAGTTCGTGATCATGAAGGGAAATTGCCTGATCAAGTCTGGCGATAAATCGAGGTAGAACGTCAGGAGTTCTTCTGACGATGAAACTCAATGCTGATATTCCTCCCCTTGTTCTGGCAGTCACATCTGCTCCTTTTGACAGTAAGAGAATTACTGTTGATGAACTTTCGCTCAAGGCTGCAATATGCAGAGGGGTGTAACCAAACTTGTCGGGTTTGTTTACTTGAGCTCCGGCCTGGATCAACATTTTGACAAGTTCGCTTCCTCTAACTGACTTTGCAACCGCAGCATGCAAGGGGGTTCTTCCATCACTGTCTTCTTCATTGACATTTGCTCCTTTAGATATAAGGATTTCCATAGTTTCCGCAGATTGAGCTAATGCTGCTAAATGCAAAGCTGTCTGACCTCTAGAATTTTTAGCCTTGTGGGATGCATGATAGTCCAGAAGAAGTTTTGTACATTCTGGACTTCCTTCTTCTGCTGCTAAATGCAAAGGAGTCGATCGTGCAGTTCCCATTTGTACTCTAACGTCAGCACCGAAACATAAAAGAAGGTTTAAACATGTTGCTGCTCCCAAACTTGCTGCTACGTGCAAAGGGGTTTCGGTGTATACCTATCAGGAAGAAATAGATTGATTGGTTAGAGTCTGATTCTGATCTTCATTGAAAGGCTGTTCTGTTTTAAATTGGTCACCTGAGGATTGTTAGGTGAAGCACCTGCTCGAAGCAGAGTTTCAACGCATGTGGAATTGTTGCTAAGAACTGCATAGTGAAGTGGACTTCTTCCTGATAATCCAGCATTTACGTCTGCTCCTGCCGCTAAAAGACACTTGACAGTACCCACATCTCCTGAAGCTGATGCACAATGTAGAGGAGTGCAAGTTCTATTAAAATCCCATTCTGCTGGGTCTGCTCCGTGATTTAATAACTCTTTTACTATCTCTTCTGCTCCTAAACATGCTGCCAAATGCAGCGAAGTTCTAAAAAAGCAATAAAAACGTATGGTAGTAAATTTCTATTCTTATTCTTTATTTTTCGTTAAAGCAATGTTATGTACGGACCTTCCATCGTTGTCATGAAACGAGACATCGGCATCCTTTTCTAAAAGCACTTTCACTAAAACCAATCGCCCTGTCCATGCAGATACTAAGAGACAAGTGTTTGGCCATTTCGTTATTAGTTGTTCAGGGGTTGCTAATGATGCTATTTCATTTTCTGCTGCTAGTGATGCTTTCCTTATTCCTCTAGAAGAGTAATTTTCATAAAATTAAGAAACTTATCTAACTAAAAGAAATTTTATTTATCAAATCCACTCTTGGGGAGGGAAACTAGTACATTACAGAAAGTTTTTTTCAAACTGTTCAATTTTTTCAAAATCCCAACTGTAAACTTATAAAAATTGTTCAATTTAATAAATGTTGATCTCTCTATCTAAAAATCGAATATATTTTTAGTATCTCACCCATTAGCAAATCTAGGAATAAGCAGAATTTGATCTTTCACTTTCGTTTCTGAAAAATCTGCTTTTTTGACGTCTGCAATAATTTTTTCTAATTGTTCGCCATACAGGGTGGGTATCACTGAAAGAGCTGTTTCTCCTGCTGGCAGGTTTGAAATGGCTCGAATTACATCTTCCTCACTCCAAAGTTGTTGGTGATAAACTTGTCTGTGTTTTGGACAGACAGCGGATTGAGAACTGTCCTCTGAGGAGATGCTTCCTCGTTCCAGATCCAAATCGTCCATCCAAATTTCTTCATCTTGATCCTAAGTTTAATAATTTATTTAATAATTCAATCCAAGAAGTTATAAGTTTATATTTAACGTTATTAAAATAAAATGTTATATTTGCATTGGAATCTTCCTATTACAGTAAAAATATTTTAAAGAAAAATTAAAATATCAATTTAAAACCTAATGAAACCAAAATATTTTTTTTTTATTCAACTACCATAATGTGTTATGCGTTGTGTTTATGTGTTTTTAATTTTTAATTTATTATTTGAGAATTAATATTCTGATGAAATGCTGCAGAAAATCCCTTGTTGGCACTCACCATCTAATATCAGAGAGCGATTTTCTTGTGGGTGTTATTTATGCCTGTTAATTTCTAAACTGCAGTGATCGCTCATCTCCTTTTGCTGAATACTCTAAAATTATTCCTCCCTCCTTGGAATTCTAGAGAGCATCCACATACGTTCACTGATGTTTATAAAACAGATTGGGTGTATATTTAGATGCTTCTGGGTACTACATTCCTCTACTAGTTCAGAAAAAAATTCAAGGAATTAAATTCAAATTATAAGAGAGATTTTTTCCTTTAAAGTAAGTTTTAATTTCTCAAACGCCACTGTTCAATGAAGAGATAGCAAACACAGCTGATAGTAGCATTCTTTGAGGAAGTTCATTCGGGAATCACTTCATTTTATCACTTATGCTATGAGTTTACATATTATTATTTTTTTTTAAATTAAAATGAATAAGAAAATTCACATTTAATTTCGAAACTTTTTGGCTTCATGACAAACTACCTAGAATGAATGTCTTGTCTTCACAAGCTAAACAACATTTAATGAAAATTAGACGTGACGGGAGACCCATAAAATCCTCTTCTTTATTGTTTGCTTATTTTATACACTTTATGCACACTTTTAAATTATTTTTTAAAAATTTGTTTATATTTATATTGAAGAAATCAGTAATTAGATTTCGCTATCAAATTTATTTTTGCAAACATTATTTTTCCAGCAAAGCCTGAATTTACTCACCATTTTTACATATTTTACAGAAAAAAAAATATTAAGAACAATTATTTTTTTATTTTATCAGTTCGTAACTGTTGGATATTCGCTTATTTTAGAATATGTGCAAGGCGTAAACCGAGAAAAAAAAAGATGTATATCACATGGATTGGGTTGTAAGACTACTGGAATAACGAAACACTGAAACCGCACTAAAGTTATTTCCGGACTTTGTAATGTAATCTCTTTTCTCATTCTCCAACCACCAGCAATATCTTACCTACAGATTATGATTGAATTCCCTGCAAATCGTTCCTTTACTTAAATCAAAATGTTTACCATATAGTGTATACACGTAGAATAATAGATGCAGTAGCGGTATATTTGCTCACGTAACTCAAAATTAATGAAAACTCGAAAAGAGAAGCTTTGGCATTCGTAACAAATATCTCTAATAAATAATCCGATTCAAGATTATACAACTCTGTCTTTCAACAAAACAACACAAACTTATAAAAAGAAGTATAATATCTTTAAATTCCTTAAAATCCATTGAAATTCTTTAAAGTAATTTGAAATCTCTTAAAATCCTGGCCAACACTATGTAAACTTTTTCTAATTACTCTCTATAGTGAAATCTAGTGTAATTTTGTAGTTATCATTATTCCCTTATGTAATTTAATTCCTTTATTGTAATATTATGTTTTTAAATTGATTCAGATTGGTGCAGATGGCATTAATTCTCGAGTTCGACAGGCAATGGGTGTTCAGCATGTAAAATGGAACTACAATCAGATGGGAATTGTAGCCACAGTTGAACTGTCCGAGGTGTGTAGAAAATATATTATTAATAGTAAAAAAGCAATGAAAATTTCGAATATTATATTCACACAAATATTTCCTTATTTTAGCCGACAGAAAATATTGTTGCATGGCAACGATTTCTCCCTACAGGACCTGTCGCTCTATTGCCGGTAAGATTTTAAAACTTATTTAATATACTTCAGTATTTTAAACTAAACGTCAATAGTAATTAACGTAATCTCCCCATTTTTATAGCTGACTGATATATTGAGTTCTCTCGTATGGTCTACAACAACTACAGAGGCGAAGAAACTTCTAAAAATGTCTAACGAAGATTTTGTTGACAGTCTAAACAACGCTCTTTGGAAGGTTTATCCAAAAGATGGCTTCGTCGAAAGTGGAATGAAGGCCCTGCAACAAATTCTGGAAACTCTTTCGTTGCAAACTGGAGTTTCTAGACAATTGCAGCCTTCCATTTCTGGTATTGTTGAAAATTCTCGAGCAGTATTCCCTCTAGGATTCGGGCATTCCGTTTATTATGTGAAACCAGGAGTTGCATTGGTCGGGTACGTAACCAGTATTTCACGCACAAACTATATCAAGAAAAATATACAACTTGTGGCAGTGTTTACCCAAAGCTAAAGAAGATGAAGTATTTTTTCCATTAAGAAAAATTTCTAAATTCACTTAGTGATTCTTCTTTGTTTCAATAATTTCTAGTTTTTTTTTTATTGGTCCTACTTTAGCTATTGGTTTAAAAATAACTGCTCACAAGCTTGTTTCAAAAGTGGTAATTACAATCATATAGTTAATATTACTATTTTCAGAGATGCAGCACATAGAGTTCATCCCTTAGGAGGTCAAGGACTTAATTTGGGCTTGGGTGACGTTACAGTCTTAATTCAAATGTTATCCGAAGCTGTTAGAAATGGAGCTACCGTCGGCGATATGACTTACTTAAAAAAATACGAAACTTTAAGACAGAGGCACAATGTTCCAACAATGCTAGCAATGGATGCACTTCATCGATTATATAAAGGAACTGCTGCACCGATTGTCCTAGCTAGAAGTTTAGGACTACAACTTACAAATGCAATCTCACCTCTAAAGGTAAAAAAATTGAAATTTCAATGTTTTTTTAATTTTCGTATATTAAAAAGAATCGAGGGGTATATACGAGGATATATTTTGTAACTGGACAATATTCTGCTTTTTAAATATTATTTGCATTAATAATTTTCGTTTCGCTTTCAGAGGGCTATGATCCATCATGCGTCTGACGATGACAATAATATCTGTCAATAAAATTGTATCCCTGAACTAGGTATCGACACCCTAGTAGTTTTGATATGTTTACTACTGGTTCGAGAAAGTCATTCAGTATCAAATTACAATCTCTATGTGAAGATGATTTAAATATTTCACATTTATAATCTCCTGAAACATATTTGATGTAATTTATTTAATGTATAATGTATATAAATTATTTATAAAATTCGATATTTTTAGGACATAATATATGGACATATATTCTGACTTTGAAGTAAAACTATACTATTGTTATTCTACTTTTTTATTTGAAGTATTTTTAAAAAATTTATTTTTAATTCTGTTTACTCAAAACCAATCTAATATGGTAATTATTTGAAATTCAAAATTCAAAATTAAGGCCATGTACCGCAGTTATCCGATCCCTACCTTACCGCCATTCTTTTACATTTATCAAGACATCAAGATGATTTTAAATCGATTTGAAAATTTCTAAAATGAACTAAAATTAAAGAAAATATACTAAAGTACGTTTATCTGATCCTAAATTTATGGTAAAGCAAAAAAAAATTATTAAGTTTTTTTTTTATAAATCTAAATATTTAAGAGCTTATAAATAGTCTGAAAACAAAAAAATAGTTCAGTTTTTTGTATGAATTTCGAAGGTTCCTGTTAGAGTAAAATTAAAATGAATAAATTTGCATTTCATTAGTTTCATAACTATTCAGCACTGTGGTGTTAAACTTTCAGTATCACTTTCACCTTTTTACTATTGTATTCTCTGTGAGTTAAAAATTACCAAGGTGTCTCTAAACAAGAATTTTATACCTCAGTAAGTTCATAATTGAGAAAATATTTATTATATTGTCTCTAAGAATTTCAAGATGTTTTCATTGATGCTTGAGCAATATTTTTTCGAGTATTGTTAAACGTGAACTCTATTTTAACCTATTATAAGGTTATCTCGAATTTACTAAACGACAAGTAGCGACAAGTAAAGGCAGTTTAAAAATGGATGATAAGAAATTTATTCACGTGTTACAAGTTACATTGATCGAGCTTGATCCTTATTTGGAATGCAAGTTACCACAACGAAGTTTATCGAAGTGAAAATTTTGAGGTTAGTTCTGTTCAAAAGTTAAACAAATGTGCAACTGTTAATATGCGAAAAATATATTCATAATTGAATTTTATATAATTTTTCATTTCGCTACTGTCTTCATTATTGTCCACATTGTTGCATTTTACTTTTCATTTGATTAAAGTGATCAGTATTACTATTTTAATAATTCCTATTTCGTATCAGAGAAACGCAGAAAGCCTACTATATTTTCTAATTATTATAAAGTTCTTTTAACTATTTTTATATATTTCAGATATTAATGAATGAAATTCCTAATATTTCTGCATAATTTTTTATATTATAAAGTATTATACAAATAATTAGGGAAGATTTCGCTTTCATAATTATGTGAAATACATAATTATATATTGTTACGTAATTTTAAAATATGTGATGTAATTAGTAAAATACATTAATCATGCTGAATGCGTATCTTTTTATATTTCGTTAAATAATTATGTCAATTTTTTATTCTAAAGTATTTTTATAAGGCTCCTTCCATTTTGTAAGAAATAAATTTAAAATTTAGAATGGAAATTGAAGAAATAGTTTGAAGATATAATATAAATAATTAATTCTTTTCCAGGTACTCTTTCCAAGTATGTTAATATCAAGGAGATTGTTAAAAACCATTGCAGCAGGCGCAATCGGTTTAGGAACTTTAGCATCTTTAAGAGCAAATGAATACGATGTAGGCGCAATTGGCATAGTTCGATTAGGTCGAGCAGCCGTTACAGTTTTTCTAATAGGAAATCATTATCAAAAACATCTCTATAAAGCTAATGTACCAAGAGGCTCTTCAGAGTACGAAGCTTTAAAATCTGAGGCTCACAAATTTGGTGCCCAACAGCTTCTGGAACTTTGCTGTGCCAACAAGGGTGTTTATATTAAGGTTAAAATCATTTTTAATTTCGACCCTTTAATATTTCAGATATCTAAGTGAATATTTTTGCTTTTTCAGGTTGGACAACACATTGGTGCTTTGGATTATCTTCTACCTCAAGAATATGTCACAAAATTGCGGGTTTTACATAGCTCCGCGCCACAGTCTTCTTTCAAGGACGTCCTGACAATCATCAAAGAAGACTTCAAAAAAGATCCCTATGAAATATTTGATTCGATTGATAAAGAGCCTTTAGGAACAGCAAGTCTCGCACAAGTTCATAAAGCTGTTCTCAAGGATGGAAGTTCGGTCGCCGTGAAAGTTCAGCACCGATCAGTCAAAACAAATTCGTACGTTGATGTAAAAACAATGGCAGCACTTGTCAAAATCACTTCCTGGATATTCCCTGACTTTGAATTCGAATGGCTTGTTGATGAAACGAAGAAAAATATCCCTCGCGAATTGGATTTTACACAGGAAGGCAGGAATGCAGAAAAGTTGCAGGACATGTTTAAACAATACAGTTGGCTAAAGGTATTTAATTAAATTGAATTTTTAATAAATATGACTTAATTTAAATTAATTAACTAATATTAAAATTGTTTTAGGTACCGAAAATTTATTGGGATATTTCATCGCCTCGAGTGCTGACAATGGAATTTGTTAATGGTGGACAAATCAACGATGTGTCTTATCTGAAAAAGAACGGCCTTAATTTTTACGAAGTTAGCAACAAATTGGGTCGTCTATACAGTCATATGATCTTTATTACAGGCTTCGTGCATTCGGATCCACATCCAGGAAATATTCTCGTAAGAAAAAAAGGAAATGAGGCTGAAATTGTGCTTCTTGATCATGGACTGTATGCAAATCTCACGAACGAATTTCGATGGGAATACTCAAAACTTTGGTTGGCAATTTTGGATGGCGACAAGGTGAAATAAGATTTGTTAAACAAGCCTATATTCTTCTGGAACATTTAGTTAATCTCTTGCTTTGATTTTAATTGTCAGGAGGCGATGAAAACACATTGTACAAAACTTGGAGTTGGGGAATTTTACGCTCTTTTTTCCTGCATGGTCTCAGGCAGAACTTGGGACACAATTATAAGTGGAGTGCAAAAGAAGAAATATTCCTCAACCGAGAAAGAACTTTTCCAGAAAGAAATTCCAAATTTGCTTCCTCAAATCAGTAACGTTTTACAAAGGGTCGATAGACAAATGCTCTTGATTCTCAAAACGAACGATTTAATTCGTTGTATTGAGTATACTTTGATGACACATTCACGAATGACCGCTTTCATGGAAATGTCAAAATGTTGTGTTCAATCTGTTTATGGCGAAAAATTGAAATCATGTCACAATAATTTTTCAATGTGGAAAGTTTCCATATCTGAACAATGGACGCTTTTTAAACTTTCCCTCTATTACATTTATTTAGGTATGTTAAACTTTAATGTACTGAAATGCGTCGAGTCGCTGAAAAACAAAGACTTTTATCCCATTTAACAAATGTGGGGTTTAGTCGGTTTTTTATTTATTAATTAGGTGGAAGTTAGGAATATAGTGAATGAAATTCGGAGAATCTTCTCAGAATGTTAATTATTCATTCATGTAAATAGGACAGCAACCAGTGGACAAATTTTCTATGTACTTTTATCAGACTTGCCGAGTTTTTTGTGTTACAGATTCCGCTTTTGATTTAGGTTCGGGGCTTTTTCTTGTTTTTGCACTAAAATTGTTCCAATGAATTCATTAACCAAAGCTGAATACTTGAAACTTTGTCAAGTCTCAAATACCTCAATTTTACTTACCTTTAATAATGTAAATATGCGTATGAATATTGTTTAATGTATATATTTTATGATTGCAAGCAGCTTAATCAATCTGTACAATTTCTCAAATTAAACAATCTACGAAGCTAGATTTTAAGAAAGAGTAGAAACTTCCGGCAGTATCTTAAAAAGATCTTTTAGAAAGTAAGTAAATGTGAAAACTAGCCAAAGGAGCACTACAGTCATCAGTGTTTTGTGACATGCTTAAATGTAAAACATTCGGTTGTCAAACGTAAAGAATTTAGTGTAGTTGAACTAAAAAGCATATTTTCTACAACAAATGTAAATATTCAAAAAAATCAAAATATATTAAATTTAAAACGTATATAGACAAAATATATTTAAAACCGTTACTTAACATAAAAAGAGGTTGCCGTCTGTATAAAATAATTTTTATTGTTTCAGCATTATTAAAAAATTATTAGCCAATTCTTAATTTAACCGACATAAATAACAAAATTTCAAACTAGCAGTTTAACCATGTATGGACCATCGAGTTCGTATCCCATTTTTCGATAATAATTTCGAGTTCCAACACCTGAAAAAATGGTTCAAAACTCAGACTAATTAAAATATTAAAGGAATAGAAGTAAAATTTTGAACAAATGCTCAAAAAAACTTACCGGATATAACTGCTATTTTTGTAGATCTGTGTTCATTTCTCGCAATCCTTTCTGCTTCTTCCATAAGAAGCATTCCGAAACCTTGATGTTGAAACTTGGTTGGATCACGAGCATTTACTGGCACGACACTTCCATAAACGTGCAACTCCCTTACGATTGAGCACATTTCTTTCAATTCCGCTCTGAAATAATAGGAAAAGATTAATATTATCGCAAGAAAATCTGTAAATTAGTAAAGATTCAAATGAGCCATTATAAAATCATACCGGAAAGTTTCGTTGGAACATTTCCTAAGTCTCAAAAGACCAACTAAAATGTCTTTAGTTGGATCTTCGTACGAGAGGAAAGTTTCCCAGCCATTATTTGCAACGTAATCTCTACGAATCAGCTCAACTTCGTAGGGCTGGACTTTATGATGAATTTCTTGGATGCCAACTTCTCGGGTTCGAACATCTCGACAGTCAGTTCCAAAATCCTTCATTCGTGCGAGAGCCAATTCCCTCAGGTTTCCGTGCTCGACTCCAGAACTATGATCAAAATTAAAATACAATTTTTGTATTGATCTCGTGAAATGATATTTTTAAAACTTTAGGTTTTAAAAAAGTTTTCATATTCTTAAATCTGCAAGATTTGAAAACATGAAATTATTAAGAAAGGAATTACCTAACTAAGGGCATCGGGATATCTCTCTGAACTCGATAAACTCGTGTCCACGGAGGAACCAAAGCGAGAACACGAGCAATCAGATCAACAAGTACACTTGGAGGGTAACTTTTATATCTTCCAGTTTTCCATAATTCGTACAAACCTGTGCCACGAATAACCAAAGTTGGATAAATCTTCAAACCATCTGCTCTGAATGCCGGATTTCCGAAAAATTCCTGATGACAAACACAAATTGCATTTTTAATTTTTATAAATATTGCTTGGTCAATTATTTTAGACTTACGACAAATTGTTCAATGTCCCTCTCAATATCAACGTTTGGCAAATCTGGCATCATGTGAGCAATAACTTTGAATCCAGCGTCTTTCGACATTTGGAAACTTTCGCAAACAGCTCGGACAGTATGTCCTCTGTTAGTATCTCGAGCAACATCTTCGTAAACTGATTGAACACCGATTTCCAATCGAGTGCAGCTATATTTTAAAATTTAAAGCCATTCTATTAGACTCTGAATAAAATTTTTTATAATATCTGATCATTAAACAAAATAAATTTACCCATAATTCAGCATATCTGACAAATGCCTTTTGAGGCAATAATCAGGTCGAGTCTCAATCGTGATTCCAATACATTTCGTGCGACTGCGTTCTGAATATTTAACAGCTTCCGCAACGTCATTGCTCACATGTCCAGAGAGAGCATCATGTAAATTTCGGATAAAATAGTCTCTGTAATCCTCTGGAAGAGACATAAAAGTGCCACCCATAACAATAAATTCTACTTTGTCCACGCTGTGGCCCAATTGTTTTAACTGAATACAAAAATAGTGGATTAATTTCATATTATTTCAAGCAAAAAATCAATCCTAATTTATTTATTCACCTACTTGTTCGACACGGTGTCTAGTTTGTAAAAATGGATTATATCGAGCTCGAATAGCTCTCATTGATGTTGGTTCATATCCAGTGTAGGATTGTGTAGAATATTCGAAATCGGAATCTGGTCCTCCTGGACAATAAACGCAGATATTACCTGTCATATTTATATGAGGACATCTATGTGGTTTGCACATCACTGCAACTACTGCAATCTGCAAATCAAAATTCAAATTGATAAACAGAATATACACAATTTACAATCGATTAAAGTGTTAAAAATTTAATTTGATTACATACACCGCTGGCTGTCCTCACAGGCTTTGCCTTCAATTTTGGTAAAAGAATTTTTTTCACATCTGCAGGAACAGCTGCTATGATATCAACTAGTCTTGGAGAAGATTCCAATCCATATTTCGAAGATATTCGAGTTTTTAGTTTATTTAAATCTACATCTCGGTTTTTCTGATGAGCAATTAATAATTCCTGAATTATTTCCCCTATTGCCATCATCTTTCGCTCTGCCTTGCTCTCAACAAGGCCTAAAAAATCATAAAGAAAAATCAAAATACAAAGTTAATTGCAATTGAATTGGTTTTATAGGTTTCATATCATTATTTTGGGGTATTCGTAAATTAGGAAAGATTGAGATTTCCATCCAGCAAAAAATATTTTAACATAATCGGAACCAGTTTTTTATAATTATTTAATTCTGCAGGATGGAAAATGATTTAAAACCTATGAAATACTTTAATAGAAACGAATTAATGATTTTTATAGAAAGTTGCGAAGAGAGGTTATGTTAGATCATTTCCCTTTGCTTTAAAAGCTGTACAATATGCCCGTATATTTGAGATTTAAAGGGATTATAATAGATAACAGTAATTCCCAATTACCTTTCGACTTTCTCACCATGGTTAAAATTTCTGTAAACTGATGTAAAATATCAAAGTATACCAATTATAGTTTAAAAAGATTAACACATGCTCTCGACTTTATATTATGTGATATTAATGATATTATGATATTGTTATATATATATATATATAAGCCAGCCTAGTGCCAGGCAGCCAGGAATGTCCAGGGTTGTAACGCCTGAGCGTGAGCACCAGGGTTGCTCCTGATATACCTTTGGTACATGATGAGGTTTTTTTCGTAATTTACTTACGTATAATTGCCTGATATTACGTCGAAAAAACGAAATTCATATGGAGTGGGGGATTTCTACGTAAAATACGTAAATTACATATGTATTATACGTGGAAAACCTCGAGTTACGCGTAACTAAGCAACCTTGGGGATTGCACCATCTGGCACCATTATTATTATACGCAGATTATACGGTTGAAAGATCGAGTTCGTGTAACTGACCAGCCCTGGGCTGTGGGCACTTTAATGAAGGTTGAAGACGTGGAGCGTTGAGCTGGAGGTGGAGACATATCACTATATCAGACCTATCAGACTATCAGAGACATATGTCAAATTGTCAAATGACTCCAAATGACTCAAAAGTGTAAACCGTGTAAAAGTTGCAGTCCTAACCTCAAACATCTGTCATCTTTGGTGAAAAATTCCTCTCGAAAGTACATACCACATTCCAATCAAAATCTCAATAGCATCCTAGAGTAATAATCTTCATTCAAAAATGGCGACCCTACGAGAAAAACAAATAAATGCCCTGAAGCATATGTTGAATCTAAATGGCCAGGATTCAAAAAGTGACGTGCCAATTTGGAAAGTTTTAATTTACGATCGTGTAGGACAAGACATAATTTCACCCCTATTATCTGTAAAAGAACTCCGAGAACTTGGAATTACTCTCCACATGCAATTGCACTCTGACAGAGATCCGATTCCTGAAGTTCCAGCAATTTATTTCTGTTCACCCTCAGAAGAAAATCTAGTTCGTCTTGGTCAAGATCTCCAGAATAGTTTGTACGATATTTACCATCTCAATTTTATATCCCCCATATCGAGACAAAAAATGGAAGACTTAGCTTCTGCTGCCGTTCAAAGTGGAGCAGTTGCAAACATACACAAGGTTTTTGACCAATATTTAAACTTTATTACCCTTGAGGAAGATTTCTTCGTCCTACGACATCAAAACAGTGATGCAATCTCCTATCATGCCATAAATCGTGGGGAAATAAAAGACACGGAAATGGATTTCCTCATTGACACCATCGTCGATGGGCTCTTCTCCGTTTTTGTGACCCTGGGCACAGTACCAATAATTCGATGTCCAAAAGGTAATTTTTAAAAATAAATTCAGTCATCAAAGTTCGTTACTTATTCGCCTTTTTTACTATGTTTTAATTTTTTATTACCTTTTGCTTCCTCATAGAGAAAGCTTTGTAATCGTTACATTTTCCAATATTTTGAAAATGGTTTAATTAAACTTTCCCCAATTGATAAATGTCTAAAATAACGTTCTAATCAATTGTCCAGATGTTTATGTGTGTGTGTGTGTGTAGATGGATGTCCCCCTTTTTTTGTCCCCGCTATAACTTGAAAGCAGTTCTTAGATAAATTGATGAAATTTGTAGGGTACACCCGAGATTGCCTTTACAGCTACTTTTAGTGACAATAGATACTGCGATGACTATAAATTCTATTAAAACCGATTTATTGACATTCAATTTGAAGAATTGCATTCCTCATTCATTGCAACTTGTAATTTTCTTTTTCAGGGAATGCAGCTGAAATGGTTTCTAAAAAGCTAGATAAAAAGCTGCGAGAAAACGTCTGGAATTCCAGAAACAGTCTTTTTCAGAATGAGGGTTTCAAATCTGAACCCATGAGTTTTCAAAGGCCTTTGTTAATAGTTCTCGATAGAAATAGCGACATCGCAACGCCTTTTCACCACACCTGGACGTATCAAGCTCTAGCTCACGACGTTTTAGAATTATCCTTGAATCGGTTGATTATAGAAGAAAGTACAGGAAGGTCTCCAGCAGGAAGTGCACGTTACAAGACCAGGATTTGTGAATTAAATAATTCGGATCGTTTCTGGTTACAACACAAGGGAAGTCCATTTCCTAGGGTGGCAGAGGCAATTCAAGAAGAACTAGAGCAATATCGAGTTTTTGAGCACGAGGTCAAGGATCTTAAATCCTCGATGGGTGGTGAAGACGACCTAGAAGCTGAAGGGCTTATGGTTTCGAGTAACACTGCTAGATTAACTAGTGCAGTGAATTCTCTTCCTCAACTTCTAGAGATGAAAAGGTTGATCGACATGCACACGACAATAGCTACCGGGATTTTAAATTCAATTAAATCTCGAAGACTCGATACCTTTTTCGAGATTGAAGAAAAAATTATGAGCAAGCAAACACTCGATGGAGGGATTTTGGACATTATTAACGATCCTGAATGTGGCTTGCCTGAAGATAAACTGAGATTGTTCATTATTTATTATCTTCTCACTAACATTTCCGATTCAGAGTACAATAAATACGAAACAGCTTTAGCGAATGCAGGCTGTGATTTGGGTCCCTTAACTTATATTCGAAGGTGGAGGAATTTTATGAAGATTTCTGTGTATCAGAATAACTTTGAAGGCGGAGGAACTAAAACTGTTAGCATGTTTTCGAAATTAATGAATCAGGGATCGTCTTTTGTGATGGAAGGAGTGAAAAACTTGGTTGTTAAGAAACACAATTTACCGTTTACGAGGATCGTGGATGAGTTGATAGAAATGAGACAGTCGCCACAAACTAATGAATATTGTTATCTTGATCCTAAACAAGTAAAGAACGTGGATCATATGCCAAAGACTAAAACTGAATTTCATGAAGCAATTGTTTTTGTTGTGGGTGGGGGTAATTACATTGAGTATCAAAATCTGATGGACTATGTTAAAACGAAAACTAGTGGGGGAATGAACAAAAAAGTTATTTATGGGTCTACTACTCTTCTCAACGCAAAGCAGTTTCTTGAGCAACTTTCTCTTCTTAGCCAAGATGCTCAATAGGGTAATGTAAATTAATATCCGTTGTACGAAACATCATAGGAATTGTATTGTTGAAGAATTTTATTGTAAATTAGGAAAGGAGGATCTTTGTAAGTAATTTGTAAACATGTTTTCAATCAAGTGTAATAAAGTTTGAATAACTTTTAGTTTTGGTCGAATTTTTCGAATTGGTAATCTAAATCTAAATACAAGTAAGTAAAGCGAATAAAACTTAGCGAAGCCTTAAACTATACACAAGTAATTAACTTTATCTTAAAATTTCTTAGAAAACCATAAATATATTTGCAAATCTCTGTTTTCACATAAAAATTATATTGGTAATATTGTATTTAGATTGAAAAAATCAGATTAACGAAAGATACGAAACTATGGTGAGTTTCATGGTCAATGTTTTAAAAAGAGGGAGGGAGCGTTCAAAAGACGTCAAAAAAATCATTACATATTAAATGGATGATCCCTTAATTTCAATGTAAATGAGTTCAATTTTACAGTCTCATAAATCACTTTTTATCAAAGGTTGTCAAGTTTTATTAATATATGAAACAAATTATCTATCAAAAGTTGTCGCTAGAACATTCTAGAGATTACAAATTAATTATCTTCTTACTTGACATTTTTTTTCTTAAAATTATAATTTATACAATATCTTAATTATTCTTCTATACCTTCACTATTTAAGAATCAGTATTCGCAAGAGCGTTACCGGTATTCATAAGCTTGTCTTGAACCTCTCGAGCATATTTAACCTGACCTTGAACAGTCATTAAAAATTGAGGGTAAGTTAAAGCAGGTCCTTCTTGTGGAGTAACTGTTTCTGTTCTAGTTGGTATTACTGGCATCGGTAAGTATCGAACAGAACTAGAATGCTGAGACATGCACTCTATCGAAGTTTTTAGGTGTAATTCGATTTGATCACAAATCGAATAAAAATCTTCCATGTTTTTGTTGAATCTGTGATCTGGAGGATCTATCCCTTTCGTAGATCCAACATCGACGAAACTATTTTGCTGAAGAGTTTGAGCTGCAGTTTTTAGAGTAACTGATAAAGCGTCTCTCAAAGGTCCAACAAGAGATTTTACTTTAGATATGTTGTCTAGTTTTTCCTGAGGTTGTTGTTGCTGTTGTACTTGTTGTGGTTGAGCCAGTTGTTGATTTCCCGACTGGGTTATCTGGCCCATTCCCAATCCACCGGCTTGTTGAATTGGAGGAATATTCATCTAAAAAATTTTAATTAAATTTTACGGATTAAAGAACATTGTTGTTAGTTACGAAAGAATTTGCTTAAAATTATTGTTATGGTTCTTATTTAAAGAATATTTTAAAAATAAAAAGTAAATTTAAAACTTAATAAAAAATAATTGATTGTAAGATACTTACGATAGCAAACTTTAATTGCTTAACTTTTTTTTATTAAGCAGACTTTTAAAATTTATATTAAAAAATGCAAAAAATAACAAATTTCTTTGAAGTTGAAGGCCCCGGAGAGATTCGAACCCTCGATCTCCTGTTTACTAGACAGGCGCTTTAACCAACTAAGCCACGGCGCCGTTGGTGAAAATTTTTCATGGAAGCATTTAAAGTGTGAGGCTAATAACAAAAATATTAGTACCAATATCTTTGCTAATAATTAAGATAAAATTATTATTAAAATGAGCCCCATCAAGCCACGAAACTTTTGTAAATAACAATTTTTAAGGAAATTCATTATAACATATGCATAAAAAATTTGGTTCAGGAAAATTTGGAATATTCTACAATTATTTGTATTTTTTATATATTCTATAATGTAGATAATTAATCTTAAACATACCTTTTTGATTTTGAAAATACGAAAAGGTACTGAATACTCTTGTAAAATCAATAACTTTTCAGTGTTGACGTTTGAATATAATCACAGACCACGAAAAAATAGGTGAAAAACGTAAATAAATTCTTTTCTTCGCTTTCTTCTGATAAAAACATGAGAAGTGTTAAATTCGATGTACCCGTTTGTTCAAAATAAGACGAATATAATTTTAAATCCAAGCAAAGAGAACTTATTAAACAAAGCAAAGAGAAAATATGCTTATTTTGATATATGGATGAGGTTAGGGTTTTAATGCTAATTACACACCGCAGGGTTGAGTAAGTAATTTTCCTTAGGTAATTTACGAAGTTTTATACATGTAAATTACGTATGTAATTTACGTGCCTAGTTATTGATGTATAACTTACGTTCTTAAGATGACGACTGCACTCCTTTCATATAGAAAGTAAAGTACAATCGTGAACTGAACCAACTAAACCCGTAACCTGGACCCGAAGATGGTTCTGTTTTTTTCTATCACAATGCTCCATCTCTCTTGTCACAAGAGAGATAGAGCAATATGATAGGATAAGACAGAACCATCTACTGGTCCAGGCTACGGGTTCATCAGTTCCATATCAGTTCACAATTGTGCTCAGGCCTTAAAAATGATATAGCTTCTTAAATTATTAAACAATGTATAGAGGCGCAGGCGCAGGAATTTCTTTTGGGAGTAGTTAGACTTCAGAACTTGATTAGTCGGTTTCCCTGCAGGGACATCGCAAGGCTTCATATGGAAACAAACCAATCATTTTTTGCATAGGTTCGATATATCGCTTGCTTACAAGAGGCATGACACCTTTAGATCTGCTTTAGACTCTGCTTTATAAGATACCGTTTCTGCCTTTCCTACCGCAGATTTCCTACCTCTTCCAGCTTATTTTCACGCTGTGACGTAATAATCAAACATGGCTGTATGCTGGTGTATAAACATTGGCACCAAATGCATGGCACTGAACTTTATTTTTTTAATATCATCTTAAAAAATCATTTCTTAAGATTTTAGTATTTGAAAAATAGTTTTAATGTATAAAAGCTATTTAATAAAATCATAAAATGAATAAATTTTTTATTTTTGTATTAAAAAAATTAAGTTCAGTCCCATGCATTTGGTGCCAATGTTTATGAACCAGCGTACGGACATTTTGTATTACTACGTCACTACGGTCACCACGTTAAATACCTAATCAGATATGAGATCTCTGGTGGATTCCACCCTGGTTGGTGATTGTGAATATTGTGATTGTAATGGGATTTTTTGGCCCATGTCATGTATTAAATCAACACTCTGTTTTTCAACATTTCATGTTGAATATTCGATTAAATAAATGCAATCAAAGAATTTTGTGATAATTTAAGGAATTAACAGCATACATATAATTGAGAATTTATGAGTCCACTGAGCATATTCAGTTGAACGATCAGTATGGATTTTAACATAACCTCATTTGAAGGATTAATGCCTGTGAGTAAGAAATAAAGTAGTCTGCTACGTGCTTATTTAAATTAATAGGCAGTGTCTAATTTTATAACCACAATAATCGGATTATTCATATAAATATTTCTCTCATGTTACTATTTAGTCAGGATGAAATAAGTGAATGAATTAATAGTGATTGACCAATTCGTGCACATAGTGCTATTTACATATATAGTTCTTATTCATCTCATATGTTCAGGAATTTCTAAAAAAAATAGGCCGTGATATGCAGTTAATCGAATTATAGTGCAGTTTTAGTTTATTGAGTTTACAACTGAGTTCATAGTATTATTGTTTATAATTTGCTTACTAATGAAGAGAAAAATCAAAGGACCAATATGACCAGTATAATATAGTTCTAGGCACTAAATATCGAAGGTCTAGGACTAGAGGGCCTTCATCGATTTTTTTGGGGGAAAATCAAGAAAAGTTACAATTATTATTTTAATCGTCATTTGAATTAATGACATTTATAAATAAATATTTACACAGCATATTCAAGCACTTATTGCGCCACCGACCTCCGAAGAAGCAAAATCAAATAAGGTAAAGAAAGAAAAGGGAGACAAGAAACACGCATATTTTAAGCGACCAGGTCGGGGACATAATCGAGATTCGTGTGATGCGTGCGAAGACGGTGGAGAATTAATATGCTGCGACAAGTGTCCAGCTTCATTTCACCTACAGTGCTAGTAAGTTTGTTCATTTATCTTTATTCTTTTTTTTTCGTTTTTTTTTTTTTTTTTTTTTTTTTTTTCAAGAATTTTATATATGTGATTGTAGCAGGTTGTACAAGAGTAAGTTAATTGTGTAGTTTTAATTCTGACATTAATCAGTTTGAACAGTATTTTTTGCAATTTCGTAAGATGTAAACTTTGTAAATGTACCCTCAAACTTGACAAGTAAATTATTTTTTTCATCCACATTTAAAAATAGCGACCCACCTTTGGATCCGTCTGATATTCCACAAGGAGAATGGATGTGCCATGCTTGTCGAAATAGTGCAAAAAAAGAAACGTCTATACTCAAGAAGAGAAAGAGAAAATCTGCTTTAGAAGTATTAGCTTTTGCTGCATCGTTAGTAAATCCTCGAGAATTCGATTTACCGCGAGAATTACAACTTCCGATTACATTTCCTGGCACTGATAAAGCAGATCTTGTTCCTAATAAAAAAAGAAAGCAGCAAGGTCTAAACAACGTTGGTAAGGAAGATGTAAATTACAATCCTAAAAAAGTTTTTGCAAAATTTAAAAATATCCTGATAACTATACAGTAGATATAAATTGCACACTATACACTGTGCATATATTCATTATGTAAATCATATATTCATTTTTTAGGTAAAAGTCACTGTATGGAAAATGGCTCCATTGTACCTTTACCTGCTCGATTGTGTTTCGAGTGTGGTCGAAGTTGTCGAAAAGCACCATTATTGGCATGTGATTACTGTCCCTTGTATTTTCATCAGGACTGCTTAGACCCGCCACTGACTGCTTTCCCGAGTGGTCGTTGGATGTGCCCGAATCATGTTAACCATTTTTTAGATCAGCATTTGCTAAATTCTTGTAGTGCAACAGAGCGTGTAAAACTATGGGATCGATTTGCAAATCGTCAAATAGACCAACATGCTGTTAAATTGCAATTCCTTCGAAAAACTCATACGATCAATCCAATGTTTAGAAAAAAAGTTCAGTGTGCAGAGCGATTACGAGTCAAAGTGCCATGCTCGATAAAATTCTACTATGCACATCCTCCTGAACTGGGATTCATTCATTCCTATCGCTATGGTGATGCTTTGTATCCTATTATAGAAAACAGTCAAGTCAGTGATGAAAATGTACAAAGTACCACGATGGAACCGAGTCTTGTAAATAATGATAAGACTGTATCAAATTCAATTATTTCCTTGACAACAAATGATGATAATTTTTGCGATATTCGGGAAAAGCTAGACACTAACTTAAAAGGCACTAAATCCGAAATAGCACAAGAACAGGATAATGTTAGCAGCATTAAGTATGAGGAATCGTCTTTTTCTGACAAGAATGTCTACTGTGAAAGTAAATTAACCTGCGCAGCAGCAAAAGAAGGCGTTAAGCTCTTGGAATGGCCCGTTGTTGAGGCATTGGCTCTGCAAAGATTAGAACAAATTTTAAATCCAACAAATGAAAGCTATAATTCAATAAACGGTCAATTACGAGTCAGAGCAGTGTTTTTTCCGTTAACTCACGTACCAGGGCCACCAGTTTTTATGTCCTTCAAAACTTTTACAGTGGGAACTGGACCTAATTGCGATTTATCCTTAAGTAGATACGGAAATTGTAGTTCTACATCGTCAAAACATGCCATTATATTTTTTGACGAGGTAAGGGATTTTCGCTTATATTAACTTTGGAGGGAACATGAGATTTGATATTTCACAAGTTTGACATAAGATGGTATAAGTTATGATTCTCGTAAATTCATATTTTTCTTTTATACAATATATTAATGCAATAAGGTTTTTTAAGAGAGTGTAAAACAACACTTCCAATTTTCATTGATCAACAGTTACTAAAAAGTTGTAAAGTTTGTTCTTAATAAACAAAATCCTCTTTTGCTTTACAGTGCACTAAGCGATACGAATTGCTCAACTACAGTGATTATGGAACCGTAGTAGATAATATATTGTACTCTTGTGACTATGCTAAGCGTCCAATGTCAAGCAACAATAAAAAATCAGATCATAATCTAAGAGGCAAGGACAACAGTACTGTTGAAGAAATTAAGAAGATTGCAAACAAGAAGTTAACCGCTACTGCTGGATATCCTGTTGAACACAAAAAACGATTCGACTGTAAATGCGTTATAAATAAACATATAAACTTGAGCGAAGTCCGTAGTGAGGAAGGATGGGAAGGAAGTGCTATTATTGACCATGGTTCTACTGTGACATTCGGATGTATTGAATTTTTATTCAGTACGATAGATGCTCAATGGGATTGATAAAAGTTTTTGTCATCTAGAACACACTATTATCTTGTGCTTTTATGTACACTTGTCAGCACCGGTGACTATATATATATATTTTTTTTTTTTTTTTTTTTTCATTTTTTTTACCTCATCGGGTTAATAAAAAAATAATGTTGTAATTTGGTTGAAATATAAACTCAGTTCTTTTAGCGATTGAAAACAAAATTTTTGATTTCTTTCGTACATTATAATGATTATAATATACATATATGGCAATGGTTCCATGCAAGATAAAGATATTGCTTATTTATAGTTATCATCTGACAACTTGACAAGATCAGTAGTACTGCCAGCAGTATACTGCCTATCAAATCAATAAAATTAATATTTTACCCAAATAAAAAGGTAAGTAATAAGCTGAATGAAAAAGAGTTGTTAAAATAGTTTGTTGAGCTTGCAATGCTTTAAACTACAAAAAATATAGTTTTTCGTTATTTTTCGTCGCATTTTATCTGATAAGTATATATTTGTGTCTACACTCATTTACACTTAATGCAGATTGAAAAATACTGTAAAGCTGCTGAATACAATGTATAAACCGGGTTAATGACAATGACGCGACTCGAGGAAACTAAAATTGGTTTATAAAAGACCTTGATATAAAAAACAGCTACCTAATTTTCATGCCGAAATCAGATTTCAATATCTCCCAATTAGCTGGTCTCACTGCTATACAGAATAACTTTTTCTTTTCAATTTATAGCTTTATTTGTACTTAAATGTACGACGAAAATTATTAACAATATGCGTAAGTATATTTTAAGATTTCAAAAATGTATGATCAGCTGGTTTCATGGAGAATATAAATTGAAAAGGACGAATACATTGTTTTTAACTACTAAGCTTCCCATTCATGTGCAAACTTTTTGACATAAACAAATAACAATGAATCTTCTACGTTGCACATATGCAATGGATTTATAGAAATTCGTTGACTCGCAATTCCTGACCAGGCAGCACCAGATATTCTGGTATAAAATTAACTTTAAGCTCCAAGAGTATATCTTATTGCTTTCATGCACATGCTCTGTTCAGTTTTGTAAGAATGTAATATGCTGCCGGATTGGCTTGCCGCCAGGATTAGTCATTCGATTCGCTTGAACCAACACAATAACACATCATATTGCAATTGCATTCTCAGTTCTCACTTGGCCCTCTTGGGTGCTCTTGGAAGACAATAACTCCTGTGGCTGTTACTGGAATACGCTTTTTAAATACATATATGAATATATGCATGGAAGTATGCACCAGGGAGGAGTATGTGCATACCAACAATAAAATCATCAGCAAAGGATACCTTTGTCACGTGTCCATGCATGCTATATATAGTATATAGCATGCGTCTAGTACACATACATTGTATATATATAAATTATTGATTTATTGTTAAGTTATCAGCTCTATATACACATAAGAACACTGCATTTGACTGCATTCAGTGATAATTATAGGGATGAGCATGAGAGGCGAGTGGGAGTAGTGCAGAGTAGTGGGACGAGTGCCTTGCACTGGCTTGCAGTTTGCACGAGCCGATGAATGTGGGAATATAGCGACGGAACTCGGTGCAGCAGATAGGCATAGGCAAGCGCCACATCTTATCACGACGTCCATCAACTTAAATGTTACCGTCTTTGTCTTCCTCATAACATAAAGGCCTATTTACACGCTCTGAATGCACGCGGAAAATCCCGTCTGAGTGAAAGAGATGTAGAATACCTTTTCCATAGTCTATGTTTTACACTCTTATTGAACTATCCACCTAACCGCGTCGTAAAAGCCACATTGAGATTGATCTCCCTGATCTCTATTTATAGAGATCAGTGGTAAAAGCTCCATAATTCTACGATCGTCTTGAAAGATGAAAGTAGCCTTGCCTATAGCCAGAGATGGCTATGGCTATGCCCAATATAAGCTTGAAAACCTCTGAAAACTCCCTGGAAAAACTGAAGCATTGAACGCAGTCTGATTGGAAGTTTGGAGTGTTGGAGCATGTTTTGTTTGGTTTGGAAGGTTTAGGAAATAGGATTATTAGGAATGGAAGAGCATTGAAGACAGGTCTTTCGGCCCTAGCAGTCCTATAGAGTGGGAGGTAGAGTGGGAACGACAGCGACAGGAGACCCCAAGAGGTCTCACTCAGACTCACTGTCTCAGGTCTCGACGCCCTCACTCTCAGTCTCACTTGGTCTCACTCGCTCACTGTCTCAGTCAGTTTCAGTACTGACACTACTGAAGTCTGAACTGTCTGCTACTGAGTACTCTCTCAGTCTCAAACCTCAGTGCTCTCGTCGTGCTCTCAGCTTTCAGTATAAGTGGAATAAACGTATATAAGCTTGTATAAGCAGGTATAAGCTGAACAGAAGTTCTCAGTGGTACGCGCCCACGCGTTTACCCGTTTACCTTTGGAAATTCACTATTCATACAACTTATCTCCAAAATTCATATGCATTAAATTTTATTTAGCACTCAGTGAACACTGATGAATCAAAGTTGCCCCTCTATTGTTCATTTGTGAGTGTCTAAAAAGTAAAATTTCACATATTTGCACGCAATTTCTTCCAAAGTGCATATTCAACTGCTGAACATTCTATGGGGGTATATCTATGATCCTATACCTATGATCTGTCCTCTCCTTGGCCCTTGCCGGCGACGCGGCAGGGTGTAGTAGCGCGCGAGTGCTTTTCGTTTCCGTGGCCTTTCTCTGTGCAGCTCTTTCTCGTTCGTTCTTATTTTCTCAGAATCAGTCAAGTACAGTCAAGTACAAGGAATACTTTGACATACACCTACGATTCTACAGAAAGTTGTGAAATAAGAGTTAATGACGTATTAATCAAAGGATACGAGAGTACATGACCTTTTTCTATAGGTAAATTTGGTGAGTATACACAGCTATGTACTACACTAGTCGCAGCCATATTCCACTCTCATTGTACTTTTACATTTTATATATATATATATGCAATAATATATTAATTGATAATATAAGAAAGAAGAAATATTTTTCTGACCTTATTAACTAATAACATGTCGGCAAAGAAAAACATGCCCGTGATCCGTGATGACTCGAAATATCATATTTTTGGTGATGACTATACGGACTTCATATTATATACAGTATATATCATTATACATATTACGCGATAGTCAATTGCTATATATATTAATTTATAAAACTATAAGTATTTTATGCAAGGGTAAAAATTAAAAGTTTTTCAATTGTAATTACAACGTACTAATACTATCATCTTCATATGCATAAATGCAATGCCATCGCATACATAAAATACATATTACATTCTTATAATTTTTGTCTAATCAAATATTTTAAAAATTTTATAAAGTGCATCGAATCACGCGAATACCATGAAATATGTAAAGAAGTTGTCACATATAATAACAATAAGTAGTGTTGCGTTCAAAAATTGGTCATTTAGTTAAGGTATAAGAGGCATCCGTTTGTGTGTATGTGTGTGTGTGTACACTGTACACGCTAGTTTTATATCATTGTTATAATATAATGAACCCATACTTTAAAACAGAATATAAATATCAAGAAATTCAAATGTTTGTCTAAATGAATGACGAATTTAGTTATAGTCAAATAATTTGCCAACGCGTGAAACTTATTGCTGTGTTTGACTACACAATTTTTATAAAAAATGTTGTGTATTTATTTATTTCAGATAATACTGAAAGTATTATTGAAATAAAAATAAATAATATAGTTAGTGTATACCTGTAAAGAGTGTTTTCTGTACGTTATGTAGAGATAGAAAATAATATAATAAGCTTGGTTGATCAAGAGTATATTTTTTTCTTGCAGATTTAGCATTTATGTACATGACACCATTCTTTATAGCAATGTCGTAAATGGGATGATCGGTTGCGTTTTCCATCAAATCTCTTATTTATTTTTGAGCAGCTCGTTTTATAAGAAGGTGTATATTAATAACTGAGTGTAAATATATATATATATAAAAAGTTCAAATATTGGCAACCTCTTTTGAATACCAAACAATATTGCTTTTCTTTTATAGTTTATGCCTTTTAAGGCCATGCATAAGACACGTGACTTGGAGCTTGTAGTCATATTAAGGGTGGTAGAAATTCACATCCATTTAATTCCTTTCCTCAAGACAAATTATGTATTAAAATTTCAAACAAGAACTATTCCTTGCGAGATAATTTCTCATTATTACTTCAATGATGCGTCATATAAGATACGTATAATGTCAAAGGGACGTATATTAATTTTTTTGGAAAATGAGTTAGAGATGGATTTTTGTTCATCCCCCCACACTCATGCACATATTTATACATAAACTGATTTAGAATACAATTACCTAAGCTGTGTTTAAATTACATTTTTTGAAAGACTTTACTATACCGATTTCTTTCATGCAAAGGCTGGAATCGTGTATGTTATGCAGTATATGCAATCGCGGAACTGCAGTAAATAAAAATTAATTATAATATGTATACACTGAAAAAAATTTTTGGTGTGAATAACAAAAACTTTGGTTGTAACAAGTGAACTTTTTTTGAGACAACAACAAATTTTGCTGCCTGCATAGCAACCAAACATTTTGTCATCTACACTATACAGTTTTATCAGTGTATGGAATGAATTTATACTTATAGTATGTATATGTAATATGTATGCACTATATGCGTGTGTTAAGATTTACACGATTTTTTGGTTGCACTTTATTTTTATTTTTATTGTGTATTTTGTGTACCATAATGGATTCCTTGTGTAATATATTATATATTGCGTGCGCACTCCTCTCAGATCTCGTTTAAAGTGACCCCCTTAATTCGTGACATCATAAGAAGGAATATAGGTACAGAGTGCTTGCTTCACTTGACCACAATGTCTAAATAATCGCATACACCTATATATTAGTATTAAAGGAATATGCTTGAAAATGTTTGAAATCCACAATAAAGCCCATCACTGTCACACATAGACAATTACTCTCAGCCTTACATATACATTAAAATAGTTGTTTTTCTACATTAAAGATAATATTACATTTGAAAATGTCATTGGTGCATTAGATGTAAAGTCAAAACAGGACGAGTTATATATGTATACATATATTGTAGAGTGCAAGTACATATAGTTATACGAACTACATGCATAATATGTAATCTATCATATATACAATAAATTGAATCAGAATGAGAATGAGAGTATGTACAAGTTTCACTCAAAGTTTGCAAGTACCGCAAGTACTTACCTATATACTCATTTCAATGTTACTTGTTGACATTAAATAGGCTCCACTAATAAGGTAATTCCAGCTTGACCCTAATTAAAGCTAATTAGTGCAAAGTGAGGCGTGTTGCGCTGGGTCTATAACTAAAATCTATCCATCGACGTAATTTTAATGACATCATACATAAATGATGACAAACAGGATAAACATAAACATCTTATTTATTTTGACAAAAAAGAAAGCTCTTCATCTTGCTTGGTACACACCATAAAATTGTATGCAGTCGTTTATCAAGAACAAGAAGTAATAAAGTTTTCATTATATTTGAAGTTTAAGTATGTCAACTTATTAGCGACTTTTTCATTAAAAAAAGAAAGAAAGGCATGATAATACTTTTATAACTATATTTGAAAGCTTCAACGCATTATGGTATATGGTGCATATTTAAATTATTCAAGTGTTGTTATTTTGTCAAGAAGAAATCATTAATCACTACATCTCTCTAAATATAGAATTTTATAGATAAGTCATATATCCTCCCACGCATACATCTTTTCTAAGAAGTAAGCACAGTGACGTCAAACTTGCAACATGTTCAAATATGTTGTGGTATATACGGTACACGCGAGTCAATTCATTGAAAATAAGAAACCATCGTGAAGCCAAAGTTACTAAAAATTTTCTGAGTTCAAGAATGTAAATATCTGAATTTCAAAGTTTAATCATGTGTTTTTTAAAGTTGAGATGAACTGTCGTTCAATCGAGATACATTTTTACTTAATCTCAGTTCATCTATTTAAACGTGTAACATTTTTAACGTTTCTTTTTTACTGTCAAGTCTTATGATCACACAATGTTCTTTCTGATTTTGATTCGCTGTTTAATCATAATGAGGAAGTAAAGTGGTCATCATATGAGCACCATAAAATTATAAATACAAGGAAAGGTAAACACCCGAAATCGCGATTTCACAGCAAGTTTTTTAATATATATAGCTGTATGCATATGACGATTTACTGTACTTTATTTGTTTTTATTCTAATTATGTAGAAGCGGCGAGGCATGATATGATAGAGGATAAAGTTAGAAATCTCCAAAATGAAGCCATTTTTTCTAACATTCCTCCTATTGGTACCTCAATGTTTTGTTATCGCTATACAAGCAGAAGATGACCTGGTATTTGATGATGTTGGTGACGAAATTGCATCTACAGTCAAAGTTGATCCTGACGTTACTCAACATCAGGATCATCAGCAACATCAACGGGAACAACGACACAAGGATCATAGAGATTGGCAGCACAAAATAGCTAAAGAGAATAAACGGTCGAGTAGTAGGGTTGAGAGACTGTGGGGCATGCCAGATGTTATGGCAACTGCAGAACATATATTTAAAATGAAAATCCCAAAACAAGCATTTGGCGGAAATGTCGAACGTTACGAGGTAATTCATGTTTTTCTCTATACTTTTAATAATTATTATTAAACAGTTACTTAGACAATACAGTGATGAAGCGTAGAATGTTTCTGATCAATTTCCAGACATGATTTGCGTTTAAAATTCTGTAAGAAAATGTATTACACATATAAAATTTCATTTCTCACATGTACAGAATCTATGTATAAAAATGAAATAATAAGTTTCTTTTTTCTACATGAAGGCGCATGGTACTAATAATAAAGAGCTTCCACCTTGGCTACACTGGGACGAGCCAGCAAACACACTATTAGGTGTACCCTCAAAAAAAGATATAGGACAGAATCGACTAAGCATTAAGGCTTTTGGAAAACACGGTGACGTTGCCAGGGATATTTTTATTGTTCATGTAATGCAAGACAATCGGGATAAATCAAAGCACACAGATAAAAAAGTAAGTTTCGTTATAAAATAAAACAATATTATTTATGTAAAATACATACTAGGGTCGCTTCCTGTCTGCTATTATTCATTTTCAAACGTATTTCAAGAAAATCAAACATTTAACTATTAAATTGAGATAAACTTTTTATTCTAAACCAAGTTAGAGCTTCAAAAAACAATTTTTTAAAATCATACAATACGTAAAGTAAGGTACGGTAGTTTATTTATGTTTTTATTTGTATTATTAGAAAAAAACTATTACTCTGTTACCAAAGCGATTTTACATATATGTACCATATATCTAAGTTTGTATAAAATAAGAACATCATGTCGCTCCGCATCTTTCCAGAGATGTTGCCATATTTAAATTGCTTAAAGAAATTAGGCTTGTAGACGGTCTGATTGATGCCAATTGATGTTGGCACACGCAAGCAGCAAGCTGGAGACATTCTTGTCGCAAGACAATCAATTGTGAAGGGATCCTTGTGATATTATTTGTGCAATACTATCGAACTGCAGAAAAATGCACGAGATAAATAAAAATTATAGTTGTCTGTGTAAAAAAATAAAATATTATATATGTTATGCTGATTTTTTCTGTAATTACAGAGTCACTGTGATGATGATCAAGATCAAACGTTATTAACAATTCTATTGGATGCAAAATTTGAAAATTTGAAGCCCGAAGTAAAAGTTGAAGCAATCGAAAATCTTGCCGGGTTTTTCGGATTGCACAAGGTAGAAAATTTCGTCCTATTGATCAACATCTAATACTTACGAATATGTTATTGCATAATTGTTTTTTTTTTAGAGTTCATTCTCTATCCATTCTCAAAGTAATAAGGAAAACTCGCCAACGGATTCATCGACAGTTCTTATTGGACCTGGTAATGTGAAGCATCGCAAAGAAAAACATTCTACTGTCATACAGTGGCAAGTAAGTAGTTACAGTTGATTATAACATTTTTGTTCTTATTCTTCCAAATCTCCATACATTTTAATTACTACTTTTCGCTTTTAATAATCTAAAGGTAGGTTGCGACGGACGTTTGTGGAAACATCAAGCAAAATTAATAAAGCAGTTACCAGAACAAGCAAAGGATGGTACTTTGGCAGAAGTACTACAGCTGCCGGTTCTTCTTTGGCGAGTAAAGATTGATGCACCGGCACCTGAAAGAAATCGTAGAGATACGGGGTCTGGTGATTTCACAAATGGTGATGATTACGATGGTTATGATGACGACAACGAAGATTATGATGATGATTATGAAGAAGGTGACGACGAAGATGATAATAAAGACATAGTTACAGAAGCTAATGTGACCGCAGAGCTACCTCATGTTTCTAGTTCAATTGGAGCTAGAGTCAATACTGATACTGAATCTGAACACCCGCATAGACATCATCATGGAGAAGAGACTATAGATTTAAAGGTAAATGACCATGTCTCCCCTCCTCCCCTCTCTCTCTTCACACATCTAAGAATTAAGATGTGACTTTACTCCTATTATTTGGGAAATTGTGTGTGTGTGTGTGTGTGTGTGTGTGTGATCGACAACAAGTAAATAGCACATATCCCTTGGTTTCATAGCAAATCGAAGAGATTGATGAGCACGACATAGTTCCAATCCTCGATCACGGAGAAGGATCAGGTTTTAACATATCTACATCTACCACCACCACCATTACTACTAGTACTACTACAACTGCTACTCCTCCTCCTCTTTCTCCTTCTATTTCAACAGTAAGTGTCTATTACTTTAACGATGATGTATATCGTTTGAGTGATATGTACTTAGCTTTTTTGACATTCTTTTAATTATTAAGAGACATTTTATGACTTTTACTTTTTTTTTCCTTATCTTGTCTTTAAACAATTACACTGTGATAATGCTTATAGGGATTCCTTTGGCTGCAAAACATTTTCTTTGACCATTGCTTTTCAAATTGTCCTTTGTATTAATGATTCGTTTACACTTTCATTCGTATGGTCGTCCACAGGCTAAGACCATATAAGAGTGAAAGAGGAGAAGAGTACTTGTCTTTTGTTTTAATTTTTTTTCTACTTTTACTTTTGTCCAATTTTTTGTAGACTACTTATCTCTTTCACTCTTATAGGCTTTCTGCTGGCCCATGTCCGGCCGAAAGAGATATAAAAAGGCTTTCAATTATAATATTATTCTTCTTGACACAGTAAATGCTTTTAAAACTATTTCTGTTTGCGGGCTTAAGTATATGGTAATTGTTGGAAGATTATTTTTACAATAAAGCGCGAGTTTTTATTAAATTTCTTTTACAAGAATTTCATCTGTATAAAATAATATATATATCAGTTTTTTTAATTATGCTGTACAGTATCTCAAATAGATCTTTTTACGTCTTTTTCACTCAGAGAGTTTACGTCACAATGCTTAGATTTAAACTGGAGTTTTTTCATTGCGTTTGATTCGTTGAAACTGTATAACTAACCATGGTATCATGCTATACATCGCATCTACTAACAATTCCGCAGGCAAAGGTCACACAATCTTCAACAACTGCCTTCCCATTGACAACAAATACGACGCCAATGATGACGGCGTTAGCGAATCCAACTTCAACGTTTCCATCACCATCAACAGCAACAGTAACTTCTGCCACTGGTACAATGTTGGCATCTGCAGTCACAATAATTACATCAACGACAGCTCAATCAACGACCATCATTGCTGATACTTCTAGTAATGTTGTCTTATCAACATTTTCTTCAACTTTCAACACCACAGATGATTTAATGGAAAAAATAAGGCAAACAGAAGACGACTCAGATAATACGATTGTATCGATTGATTCTTCAGAGAACGCAACTACTTTATCCTTTATGACAACTGCCCAACCTAGCAGTACCATTGATATAATTACAACGATAAGTGAAAAGCAAGAACCTAAAACTTATCTTGTAAATGTAACTTCAGAAGAGGTAACGCTTACTTGCTTGATGCTTAGGATTTGATTGAAATTGAATATAAGAAACGGCTTGTTCTCACTATTGAAATTCACATTTCTACATACATATTTGTTGTTTCAGTCTTGCACATGCACATTGTACAATAATACTACAAACAAAAACGCAACTTAAAATAGCTTTACAACAGCTTTAAGTTACGATAAGGAGTCATACAAAAATTACGTAAATGTCATTCTAAAAATTTTAAAACCTCCCAATGTATGGATTCTTCTAATGTAAGTTTTTACATTTTAAAAAATTAATATGGGTGCAATATTTAGATGACCCTCGCCCCTCTAAAAGCCTTACGTAATTTATGTACGGACCTTACATTACATGTGTCTATGTTTACGTATAATTGAAAAGATTTTATTGACAACAGTACTATTACTGTTTTTCAAAACTCGATTAATAAAAATTGAGATTTTCTGCATAGCCAATGGAAGAAACGTTGCTATCTTCGACAAAAGAACCTACAACAACTCCAATAACAACTGTGGTCTTATCTACTGCTACACCAAGCGCACCTATAAGTACGACGACTGCTTCAACACCACAACCTCATACTCAAAAAGCTTTCAAAACTTCAACTTCGACCGAATCTATTCCTACTATTACAACACTTCCTTCATTCAAATCTACTATTGGACTTGGTAATTTTCCACCAGTGCTAGCAAAAAGATTACAGAAAATAAGAGTATTTGCTGGAAAGACATTTTCTTACCTTATACCAAATGAAACATTCCGTGATGACGTAGACGGATATACAAGAAATTTACACCTATCTCTTGAACCAAAGATGAAATGGATTGAGTTCAACAATGAAACTCAAGAAATTTATGGAATGTAAGTTGTAACATATACTCACTTAATTCAAGTATAAATAAAATAATATAAAAACACTTAATAGGAAACAAAGATTTAATTTTTTTATTTTTGCATTACTTTTTGTTTAATTATCAGACCCCTAGTCGAAGACATTTCAACACATAACTTTAAACTGACTGCTACGAATAGCAAAGGCACAAGTGTTTCTGAAGAATTCCAGATTTATGTTCAACAGCCTTCCAAGAGAGTTGAATTTGAATTTCACTTGTATTTGCAAATTCTCCGACCGTATGATTTTCGAAACAACATTGATTGGGAGTTTAAGGTAAGAAATACAGTGCATATTTAAATTTCACTCATTATAACATACAAATTTTTCAATAATATATATTTTTTAACTTGCTTCAGGTTATTCGTAATCTTGCTCAACTTTTTGGAAACAAGGACAATTCAAATATAACGCTTACTGCAATTCACATTGGTGATGCTAATTTAGCTATTTTATCATGGACCAATGACACACTTTCAACATTCTCAGAGTGTCCTACAGATAAAATAGATAAAATACTGGAGGTGAGTAATGGAATCCATTCTCTTCAATTATGTATACTATTATTGCATTGATGTTATGTAACTCTTTTTTCATTTACTTTTTAATTATTTGTCCTTTTGACAGGTTCTTGTTGATAAAGAGGGAAATCCTAGCAAACCTTTAAGAAATATATTTTTACCAGAAATTAATGTGACAAGTATTCTTAATCGCCCTGGTGATCGCAGTCAGTGTAGTAATGCTATCATAAAATATGCAAAATCTGAATTTTCAACTGAAAATCCTCTTGTAAACCTAAACCCTATTCTGAGAAATCAAATAGATCGTTTGAATTGCACTGTTGGACAACTGTTTGTATTCAAAGTACCTGATGTAAGTTATTTAATTTTAATTTGAGTAAACTTACAATTACATTTACACTCAAACACTTTTTTTTAAGTCAAACTCTTATGGGTGTTTAATGTTTATACGTTTTTCAATGCGGAATCAAGCTATCACCCATTATCAGGTATTCATGCAGGGTACTGTATACACGATTCTCTTTTCAGGATACGTTCTTTGACACAAAAGATGGTTCAACACGTAGTTTGAATTTGTCTCTTCGTAATTCTGATTCGACGGAAATCTCTGAAGATGATTGGCTCCAGTTTGATACCAAGAATCAAGAATTTTATGGTGTACCAATGAAAAGTGACGTCAAGTCAAAGAGATACATGTTGGAGGCGAAAGATAAAGAAGGTTAGTAATTGATTTTGTATAGTTTAATTTGATCTATTTGAGCTCATGTTTTTTATTATTATTGTTGTTAATTTCATCATTATCACTAACATTACCAAAAATTCATAGAAAATTGTCTTTTCAGGATTGTCTGCCAGAGACAGCTTAATAGTTGAGGTATATCCTCCACCTCCTGTAAGTTATAGCATAGAGTTTTCTATGACCTTAGAAGTACCATACGAAGATTTTGCAAAATCGGCAAAAAGGAAACGCCTATTCATTGAAAAAGTTTGCGAATTATTTGGTGATAGAAATACCAATACAGTTTCTTTGGAAAGTATTGGTAGAGGTAGTACAGTGGTAACGTGGCGTAACACGACTTTGCCTACGAATCGGTGTCCTAATGAGGATATTGACAAGTTAAGAAAAGTTGTTGTAAAAGAAGATCAAACATTAGCAGATATTGTCTATACAGTGATGGGCGGTAACGATTTTCCTGTGAGACAAATTACACTAACACCATTGGGCTCGTGTTTAGGAGAATTAACAGGCGTTCATACGCCAAATAGTTTTATACCGTCATATGATGATTCCAGATCAGTGGGTACATCCAACGACGATTATCTGATTACATTTGTTCTTCCAGCCATTATTATACTAGCTATGCTGGTTTTAGCGGGTATCATAGCCTGCATATTTTACAAACGAAGGCGAAGTGGAAAAATGAGTGTCAGTGAACAAGACGATGAAAGACAATCTTTTAGAAATAAGGGAATCCCCGTAATATTCCAGGACGAATTTGACGAAAAACCAGACCCAGGTAAACCCCAAAACATTCACACACAGAGATATTTTTGTTTCAGGCCTTTATCGAATATCCCGGACGTTTGATCTAAATATATAATTTTTCTTTGTAGGTAATAAATCACCTATTATTCTTAAGGAAGAGAAGCCACCACTTCCTCCTCCTGAATATCAGAAAACAGAAGACGGCGCAGATGTGCCTATGTTGCCAAAAGAAAATTCTGAAGAACCGTATCAACCACCACCACCATTTGCTACAAATCGTGACAATAATCGTCAAAATCGGCCAAAACCTACACCAACGTACAGGAAACCTCCCCCATACGTACCCCCCTAACGAAATACAGTACATTCACCCACACGCAAGTATATGTTAGCTATGCTCGGAAATTCTCCATCTAATATAAAAACTCAGATTACTACAAACAACCATAAGGGGTAGAGTTTAATCGAGGACTGTGGATTCAATGCTCAGGATGATTAAAGTAGCCGGTAAAGTTTCGAAAATTTCCTCTTTTCGCGGTTTCTGTAGTGAAACACTTGGAGCAGAAATCACACGTTGCCTTTTGCAATTAATTTTATGACTTTTAATAATAGAACAGGTCTTGTTATAGATCTTGTTCATGTTTTACTGATAGGAGAGTGAATTTTTTTTCCTCACTTGTCAATTTTTAAAAATATTTTTTTACTAGTATTCAGAAATTAATGACACTGTGTAACGTTTCATGAATCAGTGCCATTGATCAAGTAATACTCAATACTCAATAAGCAGTGTTGTACTTATGAATACCTCAGAGAGTGTTCTACAAATCAGGAGTTGTCGCGACAATTGAGAATTTAAATAGGAAATAACTGGTATTGTGCAAAATGACTTCGGGTTAGTTCGGGTCAAGTTTATAGTTGCAATCTGGATAAAAAATCTGACTCGAAAAAAAGTCGACCCATCAAGTTCGGGTTTTTCCAAAAAATTTGCACATGCTTATATATAACAAGAATCCTTAAGAATATGTGAAAGCTGCTGCAACAATCAAATTGATTTTTGCACAATTGGTACCATCAAAAATAAAAAATCTGTTCATATTTATTCATGTTTTTATGTACTACAAGACAAGGATTTTATAATTGAATGTCAACTGCAGCCTCAGCAGCAGTATTGTTGCAATGGTTTTCGTTAATTCTTAAGTATAAAAAGTTTACACTTTTTTTACAATAATCTTAAGTCATACGAATAGCGCAAATCACTGCCAACTATCAAGAATTGAAGGCTATATTCAAAACTGTATCAGGGTAAATTTAAAAACAAAACGATTTTATCTTTATATCAAGCTCGCACTGATGAATGAATGCGACTTTTATAACAGTTATGAAGCGCGGTCACATTAGCATTTAAATATTGGGTGGATGGATTTTCCAAAAGAAAGTTGACATCTTAATATCTGAAGTTACAGTATCTATCCATCTATTTTAAAAACAATATTAAATTCATGACTGTATTATGAATATGAGCAAATCTTTATAATGACGAACTTTAGACACTGTTTTTACGAATTTAATCGCATATCCATCATTTGAAAATTAGGAAATTTCACAAATATTGTGTTTGAAGTGCATAGTCTTGAATTAGCACAATTTGCAGGCGACAAAGTGTAAAAATAGTAAAGTGTACCCATCTAAATTATATACGTGATCGAACGAGCAATAAATGAGTTTGCATGTAAAATCGATATGACTGACATAATATCTGTACTTTCACATAATTGGCTCATCATTTCTATGACCAGTCAGCATTCTCCCAGTCTGTTAAGATACTTTGTCGCGCGCACTAACTGGATTTTATATTCTACCCGAAAAATGCTTCCAATGATGAAAAGTATAATATATGTATAGTATATGCTATACACACACTGAATAGTGCACAGTCGCCAAGAAAGTGAACACGGACGGCTGTCCATTATTATTTTGTTGAAAAAGTAAAAATTGTAGAAAAAAAACCGGGTTATCTAAATGTGCTCATATGGTAAGTAACACATGCCCTTAAATCATGAATACTTTTCATAAAAATATTTCGGATGTTAACACCCGAAATATTTTTTACAGTGTATGTCATATACACAATACACCCTACAGAAGTACTATACTTAAAGTATATTATACATTACATTGTACATTAATAATTCACTGAAATACTGCCAGACTAATGCGTCACAGCAACTATGTTTTGTGCGTTTTTAATACTTATATATGTAAGAATAATGTATACATTCATGCGTCAAGTCTAAATGCATATATTTAGAGCTTTAGAGGTAGTAATAACAACAATTACATACACACTTTATTAACCCATTCTCATTCGTATAAACTATTTAATTTTATAGTTACCAAGCCAAAAAAAACAACAACAGGTGATTCCTGTATGTAACTACACTTAAACAATACGAAATATCAATAACAGACGAATATGTTATAGATCGACAAAATGTGCCGCCGCCGCGGCCGTACCAAAGGTCCGTATTATATTAATTCTCTGTTGAATTGGAAAACACGTAAAAAGTTATTAATTTTCAATACAGGTAGAATATATATATATATATGTATATTCTACATATATATATATATAGGTATATTGTATTGTATTGACTGTCTTATATATATATATAATATAAATACCGTGAGTTTGCAATGTTTTGTAGAAAAAATGATAATGGATCTATAAAATCTTTTTTATGATTATACTTTGAGGCAGTCGGAAGTTAGCAATATAAACTGCTATTTTATGGACCGAAAATATACTGATTCATATACCAATGCCGAAAAAATAATCTATGGGGCGCTCCCGTAAATTGTTTTTGGCCTGTGCCGAGAACATATTATATTCGCCTAAAAACACTTCTTTACGGTTGTGCCACATAAACTAGTGATAAACTAGTGCTCTGTAAGTATATAAATTATACATACAAAACTAGTTGTCAGAAATGATTGTAAGGCAAATAAAATCGTTGGAATGTAAGGATAAGAATTACGCTATTTACCTTTTTCACAAACTTTAATTTTCTATACCAACAGCAACAACAATCTAGCTATAATCGAACCAAATTCTTTTTCGAAATTCCTTCGTATGTTTATGAATTTCAAGATAATTTAACGTACCAAATTCAACCGGGACATTTTTTCCCGTGTAAATGCTGGTGCGGAGTTATTTTTCAAAATTCTGCTGCATCTATTTGTGATGCGATCCGAGAAAAGGGAACCTACTAGGCAAAAGTGAAATTATACAGGGAGAATGATTGAAGAAATCGCTCTGCATGAGTTCAAAGAATTTTTTTCAATAATTGATATCTTGTGAAATAATGCAGATACAAAATTTCTGATTGCACCTCTAAAAATATCAGTTAAAAAACTTTTAGAATTCATCATAATTCGAAAATCGACTTTTTGCCTAGTCGGTTCCTTTTCTCGGATCGCGTAACATATAAATATATCATCCAAAAGCAAACACATATGCTATCACATATTATATGCTATTGTGATTTCAATGCATGTGAGTACATATGTAATTTCTAGCATCACGATTATCCTTGTATCGCCAATCGTCGTAGATGATCGTTATGCTTTTAAGACACCGCCGCGCCGAACGACCTAAGAATAATTGCGTTTTGCGTGCATTCTAACAATGTTTATTATACTTCATAACGCGTTACCGTGAGGAAGTTACTTTTTTTTTAGTAACTGTACGTGAGGATGGTGCAAAGTAACGCCTGGTAACGCACGTTACCAACCAGAAATTTTTGTCCATGAAAGTCCGTCTAAATGATTGTAGAAAAAATTTTAAAATATAAATATATACAAATTTTCAGTTTTTAATCAAATATAGGTACTAAATTTTAAAAATTATTGGTATATTCAAATAATATATTAAACTTTATTTTTTGAAAAGCAACTTTTTTCACTAATAGTAACACGTGACTATTTTTGGCAAGTAAAACTCTTTTTGTACAGTAACGCATTAAACACTGGATTCTATCTCACTTATTAATAAGTGATTCATCATTACTGGCATTCTTTTTCTTTGCGAATTTATCAATTGATTTTTAAAAATGATTTTCCTTGCACTTCAAGGGATATAGTTAGACATGAGTGATGGGAAAGAACAATTTAGAAATTTCTTTAGAGTATTAAAGAAAAAAGTTTATATTTTATGCATATGTATTTTTCGCTTATATTGACGCCTAGAGAGGTGCAACCCGCTTATCATATGTATTTTCAACCACGCAGCCAGACCCAGCCCAGCCCATAAGCACGTGCATTCATACTGTGTAGCCTAATTGCACGTGTAAATATTTACTCGCGCTTGCGCACTACAGTTTCCAGTGCAGTCACATGCGGTCACATGACTATGCGATTTTTGCCGGTTTTAACAAGACCAGTGAGCGTGAGGAGTGAGTACTGAGTGAGCACTGAGCAGTGAGTAGTGAGTGTCGAGCGACAGTCGTAACTTGTATCTTGAAAGCTGTTGAAGTTGTTTCGGTTTGTTCGTTCTTCGTTCAGTTAAGCTGAAGTAGCGCAACTCTCACTATATTCTTACATATTTTTATAGGAAAAAAAAAACTTTGGATTTTTCACATTTGTACTATTGATATAGATTGGCATAACGCTGTATGTAATATAACGTTATTTGAAAATTCTTGTACTGAATTTTACGTGTTCCAACTGTCCTTGAACACCGTTCGCCAATCTGAGCGCGTTTTATTTTCTTCTTCAAGTATAACAAGGTTTAAGTCGCAGGCGGCAAATTAGAGAAATCAACTGAATTTGACACCGCGGGTCGTTTTATCCATTTTTGACATTTTTATATACCGTATCAGATTCGAAACGAACAAGTGTACTACAAACGTTTGTGCCGTGTTGCGTGTTTTTCCTAGAAAGGAAAAGTAAGTGGGCAAAACGAGCGGGAGCAAGCTGTACTCGGATCTCAACTTTTCGGACCTCAATTTCCGATAAAACCCCCCCGTAATGGCCGGCACATGGGAAGAATGGGACTACTCCAGTCGCAATGGTATTTATATTTTAACTGTGTAAAGTGTACATATAATGCTTATTGCATGTTATATTACATTATGAGTATATTTTATACAAACTCGAATGCAGGCGACTTCAAGTGTCAAGCACGTGAAGCAACCGGTATCGCTGTGTCTTTTTTCTCTTCATTTTTTCGTACACCGTTCAAATTAATTATGTATATTAATCGAGCTTGAAGAAGAAAATTATTATGAATTAATTAAAAAAAAAACAATACCGTGACATTACTTAAGATTTTAGGAAATAAAAATATTTTTTCAACTTTCTGAAAGATCTCAAAGCTGTAAAAAAGTAAAGTTATAAGGAAAAGACGGGTAACTTCTATTCTTCAAGGTTCAATCGTCTGCTTTTTTCTCTTTGGCTTTATTTTTACATATTTGAATAGTGGACTGGATTTATACTTGAACTTTTTATTTTCCCAGTCTGAATAAGTAAGAATTACTAATGAATTATTGTCGATTCGTTTATTAATTCACTTTAATAAGCATTTTTACTATGAATTAGTATTTTGTTAAACCTGGTTTTTAGAGTTTTGTATAAGGAACGTCTTTCTGTAAAAATCACTAAAAAGATATCAGGTATTTAATGAAAACTATAAACAAAACTACAGCGTTACCAAAACTCTATGCATGCAATTTAATTTTGCCAACTTTATGTTTGCAATAATAAATATTTTTCATTCAAACTAGAACATTTACCTCTGTCTGTACCCAGGAAAAGGAGTGTTCTTGAATCAAGTAGAGGAAAATTCACTTAATTGAAGAACATTTCCTTTTCTGTTTGAAATTGTCGAACGCCACTGCTGCTCCACTGGGGGACTATATTTGAAAATATTATATTGCTATAGATTTTTATTTTTCCTTTATAGCACGGCAAAATAAATCTCTGAAAATTCAAGATGTCGAAAACAGTACAATATATTGTGCGTATAGAGAAAATCCTATAATTTTTTCCTTGGCCGTACTCATTCATTATATCTATATAATTACGATATATAAATTGCATTCTGGGTGTAGTATAGGTCATTGATTTGACTTGACGGCTTTGAATATAGCTTGGCTCTTTTTTGGGTGTCAAGCAACTACAGCGTCAAGTAACCGGAAAGTCTTGATGTAACAGGTCACGGTATTGTAGGATGTAGGTATACATGCATAAATGAAAATCAATACATACCTATACTGTATTCTTCGGGGCCGACTGATGCACCTTATTATTAGTTGAACGAGTTAAACGATGCATGGGTTCGCAAACCGAGTTTCACCTATTACCGTACAGTGGTCGAGAAAAAAAAATCATTTACCAAAAGTCGTGTTTTGAAACCATAAGAAAATGTTAATTATCCTATTATAGTACTTTCTAGAGATCCCAAAGAAGAAGAATTTTATAGTAATTTAATATTTAAAGTGGTTTATAGCGACGAAAAGAACCAACAAAGTAGGAACTTTTGAAATGCACCAAACGGACGACAAATAAGGTTCCCTTTAAAAGGCGTCTTACTCTTATTTACAGAATTAAGTTTGATCAAATATCATAGAAACAGATTAAACTATATGCTATCAAAGGTTTGGAAAATGAGTGTAGTTAGTCCTTATTATTATGAACTACAAAGACGATACTGCAAATCCAACTCAACGACTTTCTGATCGTGAATGCTGTCATCAGGTTTGAAGTAGTTAAAAAGAAGTCCTGGTGAACAAATATATATATATTTTTATAAATAAATATATATATATATATATATATATATAATCTCGCGAGTTCACCGCGAATACAGGGAAATTTGATTTATCGGCACATACTTACCTGCGATCTTCTGAGAAAAAAAATATTAAAAATTATTTTCAAGTTTTTATGTTTGCAATTGTTTTACCAGTAACCTAAAAATAATCTGAAAATAACTTGTAAAGAATTCCAGAGTTTCTTTCGTAAAAAAATATCACAGAAAGATCTTGGCATTTCAATTTTATTGTAAGTACATTTTCCACCTCAATAACATAGAATATGTTGTTTTCAGCACATTGAATGTTATATTAATTTATACAATACATCTCTCAACTAGATAAATAAATGTTTTGAAAATTTAACAAGTTTCAATATGTATATTGTAGAGATATCTCAAACAAAAAAATATTTAAAAAATTGTTATTTAGTCATAAAAAATAAAAAATAAAAGTTAAAAAATAGTGATTAAACAAAATATTCATGAAGATAAAATTTTCTAATTCATAAAAATTATTTTTCCGTCGAAAATAAATGTAGAACTTCAGTGTAAATTTTTACAATGGCACACAAGCAAGAATTAATAACATTTAAAAGGAAAGAATTGTTTAAGATATATTGCGGATTTCACTCATATCGGAATTTGAAAATCAATATGAATATCTATAATGGCGCATATAAAAACTTCACTTCAATTTGATGGAGGCGACAAAGAATTCATTGAAAATACAAGTAACAACAGAATTTTTCACTTATTACTTTTGATTATTATAAAAGATGGCAGAAATCGTCCAGAAAGGTGGAACACTTTTTCAAAGATAATGTTGAATGGTTAAAGAATGAAATAACATTTTTAGTCAAATTTCTTCAGCAAATCTTTCATCAAAAAACCTTTTTCAACCAAAAGGTCGCCTGCAAATGTATAAGCTTTAGGAAAGCAAGCATTTGAAAAAAATATAGGAAAGTTGAAGAATTACGATCTTCCATTGATCATGAACAAATTCTGTTCTTTGCTCAAGTGAGTTAGAGATCAGTACAGGAAATGAGAACACCTATTGTCTTCCAACACTCTTCTAAAGAGTTTGAGGTGAAGGTTCACAAAAATGAAGAAAGTGGAAGTAGATCCAAGCCGAAATGACGCACACTTATCAAAAGCCCAATATCCAATAATCAGAAGAAAATTAAAATCAAAGAATTTAGACATATGGTATTACCTTCTTACGATGATATCTTGGAAGTGAAAAAGAATGTTATCCAGATTCTTAAACGATTTAAATTACTGACACAAGTGCGGGAATAGAACTGAAAAGTTTGTTGGATCATATACCGCACAACGATTATTACAAAGTCAGAGCACAGTCATTCACACAGTTTCTGATAAAAAACTAGAAAATGTAAATTTGGTTTACAAGTGGGGCTGAGATGCCGGCAGTTTTGCAGGACAAAGCACGTATAAGTAGAAGTAATTGAACACGTAATTGGATGCGAATGACCATACTTTTTCTGATCAAACATGTTGTTCCTCATGGCATCTTGTGTACTATCTATAGAATTAATGTCAGGTAATCCGATTTTTGATGGCAAAATCCACAGACACGTTAATTAATTTACGTTTTCTATAATTATAAACATTATAATTATCTGCTTTCGTTAATTGAATTCCTCCCGTTATTCATTTCTGAATTCAATATACTTGTTTCAAGTATAAATGTATTTTTGACAAATGATAATTTTTTTCTGACCATTATAATGTACCGGCTTTTTGTATCTAATGCTATACCTCATAGCTTATTTTGTGTGTTCTGTATTAATTTATCTCTATGACATATAATAAGTGTTATAATGTTGTCTATCTTCATTGATGAGGAAAAACGAAAGGGTATAGAATGAGCATTAAGCAATATGAGCAATTGAGCATGTTATAGCTGATATTGGTGAACCATCCTATAAAGGTGTGGCTGATTCCACCAATTATTATTCGCAGAAAATGCGTCTGCAAGCAACCTGCTACTGAATTCAATATAAAAATATATATACTTAACATGAAAAATAGACATCCGTAAAAAGTTTGTCTCAATCGATGAGCATGCTTTTTTATCAGTACATATTTATTGAAGTAAGTAACTCGTTAAGATAATATGAATTCAGTATAAAATTTTTTTTTATTGATTTCTTCATGAAGAATAAACACTTTTATGTTTTTTGTTCATATAAATATTGAAAATATATAATAATATAATATATAAAAGAATATTATATATATATATATATATCTTTTTTATTTATCGTACAACTATATATGAAGTCTGTAATTATTTTCTGCTCAAAAAATTGCAGATAAAAAGTCTATAAAAACATCTTGTGTTATAGTTATATACATACACCAATGTTCAATTTGATAATAATATAATTGCGTATGTAAATCTGCACTCTATAATCATCGATCGCAGTGATCGATGAAAATATGTGGCCAACAGCTCATAAAAACTGCTTCCATATCTATACCTATATATATATATATACGATAGAACAGAAGTTATTTGTTAGAAATGTATTTTCAATGTATTTTAACATTCATTTAAAATGACAAAGAAATTTATATATTACTTGTCTGTTATTTCGAAGAATGAAACAGTTTTCTAAGTGAATTTCATAACAATTAACCTGAAACAATTATCTAGATCGCTCCTAGATAGTTTTTATTTGGGTAATTAACTTACACAAGACGCACATATGCGTTACTCATCGCAATATGTGTGCTTTTAGTAAAACGTATTTGTGTATCTGTAGATATATATGCATGTAATGTACAATAAAACGTCACATTGCATATATGATATACTCTGGAGTGTATGTTTAAGTTTATTTAGCGCTTTGATAATTATGTTTTATTATCTATACATATATACTCCAATTAGCACGTGTTCTAAAACAGACATTAAATACACCCATGCGCCAATTATAACCAAACACCAGCTGTCAATATGCGCATTTTCGAAATAACTATATTTACATTTAAATAAGAAATACCTTTTGAGAATTGTTTTGTTTATTTGTAATCACTTTTTATCACTTAACAACTGCCACAGTATTTTGAAATTTACAAATTACAATACATACATATCTTTGGAATTATTTGATTAAAAAAAAACAAAAATAAAAAATGCGCGCTCTTATGCACCTCATATAGGCACATACGGCCGACAAAAGTGCACATATACATATATTATTATACTTGACACATAATTAGCCCTCTTCACTTAAGCTCAGTATTTATACGTCCAGAAATTCATTGTACCATTTCACAATGTTTATTTTTTTCTTTCTTATATATCAATTTTATCAAAATGGTTGAATTTCATTTTATGTTGCCTTCAGTGAACACCAGGGTGTCAAACATTTTTTTGGGCAGGTTAAAAAATGTTCACCGTTTTAGATAATCATTTAGTTTTTCTCTTGTTTGAATCAATAACAAGATTCATTATAAACGTAAAAATTAGAAAAAAGGAGAGAATTTTTGTTGCAGGTAAAATTTTAATACTCCATTGATGAGAATTTCAGAACGTACGTAGCCGTGATGTGTCGGGAGATAGTGTAACTTTTTCTCCACGTATGTGCAATTGTACATACATTCAAAAAAACATTCAAAATTTTATTTAATTTCATTACCACTAAGTGAACTCTCGCAGAATCCGTGCAGAATAAACTGACTTCACTCCACTCTTATATACGTATATGGGGGATTTTTTCTCAAGTGTACCCACTTTTGAAACCGATGTCATCCGATCAGACTCAAACTTGCACAAAGTTTAGTCCTATTGGGCAGTAGTTATCACACCATATTTGAATAAGATCGGTCAAAAACTTGTCGAGTTAAGGGGAGGGGGGTGAATATTTTGGGATTTTCGTGAATATCATCATGTATTTCAGTGATTTTTAGCTCTTTCGATTAGTCCTATGCATTTTTTCCATAAATAATAATATTTGACCTTCAAAAATGAAGGTCAAAAATAAATTTGACTTTTTCTCCAAAATCGATATTTTTTTTTGTCTTAAAAGAAAGCTTAGGTTTGAGCCCGATCGGATGATATCGGTTTCGAAAGTAGGTACACTTGAGAAAAATCCCCCATATATTTATGTATAGCATAGCAGCATTGAGCTAATGACACCATTTTAATTTGAGTCTTAAGAAACTAAAAAAGAATAAACATGATATAATAAACATATCACGAAACAAGTTTTCGTCGAGGCCTTTGCACGTATGGTATATGGT
>JAUESI010000038.1:7101437-7117931 GCA_032275145.1 Synergus laeviventris | reverse complement strand
AAAAAGAATAAACATGATATAATAAACATATCACGAAACAAGTTTTCGTCGAGGCCTTTGCACGTATGGTATATGGTGATTCAGTCCTCTCTGTGTATATATACTAATTCCAAGATCAAAAGTATCAGCATTTATATCCATATATATATATATATATATAACCCAGAGTATACTCGCGCAAAGATAATTTGCATGATAAAAAACTTTAAAAAACCATACGTCGTATTTAAAAGAATAGAATTTATCTGACATTACTATAAACTTATATATATTATATAGCTATAAAATTATAGCTTACGTAATATTGGAAGCACCCCTTTGCAACTGTAATAAATTGAATTTGAAGACTAATACTTGTTTACTAGATAAAATCATTTCTCAAGGCTATATGTTTCACATTGATGTGAAACTCCTTATATCAAGAAAAATGAACAAAAGTTTAAGAGGTTTAGACTCCGGAGCGTTTCTACAGGAGATGGTTAATGCAGCATTATTGTTTAGAACTTTGAAAGGGCCTTGTTAATAAAGGAAATTGAGTTTAGAAATTTGGAAATGATTTATTTTTGTCACCAAAAAGTGAGTTAAAAGTTGCAAAGGAGCTTGTTCGCGTATATAGACACTTCTTTATGAATAAATGCATTAGAACTTCAAAGAAATAAAGTATAAGATTATAGGTATCGGAGTCGATACACACCAATTAACATGACCATGAAGTTACCGGGGAGGTCACCAACCCATACTTGCGTGCACCACACAAACACACACACACACACACATATATATATATCATAATTTTGTCTTTTTTAAACTATGAAAAATAAAAAACTAAATCTATAACATATATATATGCTCGGATAATACCGAGAAACTCAGTAACAATGCTTTTGTACAAAGTTTTTGCACTCTATAAAGATTAATGCTCGACGGCAACACTATATAATGTTATATATAAAGAATAAGTGTAGACAAGGAACAATAAGTATACCACATATGTGTATAATTGTAGTGTAATAATGACATATTCCTGTATGCCCAATGTCCATATTGAAAGGACCCCTTTTTTACAATATCGTTAACAAAGAATATTTTCCACTTGAATTCACTCTGAAATATTGACCTTTTTTGATGATCCTCAAAGTGGACCGTTTTATTACATGACGTACACATATTTTAAAAATTGAAGAGTGTTTTACTATGTATATATGTATAACGATTAAACAGATAAACGTTGTCTCAATAAAAATGTATCAATGACATAAGGGCATGTGATACTTTATTTATACCATAAGAGCAATTTAGTTTCCCCAACTTTGCGTTCGCAATAGTAAATATGTTTTTCACATATATATATATTATTGAATACTTGACTGAAAATCACAGGAGTCGCTGACCCGTGTTTCTTTCTACAATTTTTACTTTTCTAAAAAAATAATAGGGCACAGCCGTCAAGAATGTGAACATAGACGGCTACAAACTATTATTTTTTTGAAAAAGTAAAAATTGTAGAAAAAAAACACTAGGGTTATTTAAATGTGCTCATATGATAAGTAGCACATGCCCTTAAAGCAACAAGAATTATTCTCAAATAATAATAATTAATACATACATATAATTATGTACATATACATTATTATATGTTTATTCTATATTTTTTATAATTCAAGCTTTGACGAATCTTGCATGCACTTTATTGTGGAATCAAAGATTTATTTGAACCAAAACCACCTGATGAAAAATTATCTTTCTTCAAGGTCCTAGCACATGGGTGGAGAAGTTCCCAATGGCGGCGGGGTCAAGACAAAGTCCTGTAAACATTGAGACTGAACGTGCAGAATCCGATCACGAAGCTCTAAGTAGCAAACCTTTACGTTGGAAATATCCGTCTACGGCTTCTCGGAAGTTGGTTAATCCAGGATACTGTTGGAGAGTGGACTGTGATGGGGAAGGCACTTGTAAGTGAATTCTTTTTTCTCTTTTGCTGATTCATTCTAATTTTATGATCACTTTGCTTCGTTCTACATGTCACATATATGTATAGGACAACGAGCCCTATAAAGGAAGGTTATATTATGTATGTGATTGTGTAACCTATACTATAAACTTTAATACATATTATATAGTTATTTCCCATCGCCAAATCACTACGCTGTGTTTTAATTTTTAATTGCGGTCTATAGGCGAGAATGCAATCGTCAAAATTCAAAACTGTAGATGAATAGTATATGGTCCTGTCGCTATTTCATATTATAGCGCTGCAATTTTTCCCTATAAAGCAAGATTTCGATAAGTATTCGTCCTAAAAAGTTGAACGACTACTGAAAAAATACAAAATAAATACATCTTATTTCTTTAATAGATACTGTGTTTATTTTTAGTTAAAATAAAATGTCAATTACATTTGGAGCTTATACTTTATTAATTATGTAAGAAAAATGCTGATCCTCAAAATAATTAAACTGAATTCGGTATGTATTTATACGAATACATACTTATTGCAACATTTTTCAGACACAAAAGTAACTGAAGGTACAATGAATATTTTCATTCTTCAAAAAGAGATGCAAATTTCACACCAATGGTTTTCTGTACTTTTCGTATGTTTTTTTCTTTCTGCTAAATATATTTATTTTATCAACAATATCAGCTAAATATAGTCCGCATCAGTAAGAGTTTATATACATACAATCTTGAAGTTCCTCGATAAGAAAAGTTTAGTCACACTTCATGTTCGTTCGTTTATATATTAAACGTCTCGTGATGTCATGTGTCAGGAAGCACGTGACGGTATAACACTGAGTAATAATACTTTTTTTTTATCGCAGAATAACAGCAGTTTATACATGTTCCTAACTGTTTGAAAAAATCAAGTAAGTATTATATATACTCGTATATACGAAAAAGAAGATTTATAACGATTACTCTCTATAAACTCTATCTCTATATATGTATAGCTGTCGAATATTTCGATTACAATAATTTTATTATACTGCAGATGAAGATGAAAGTGGTGAAATGGGGCTAATGCATAAAGGGCGCATATTGATAATTATGCACTTAGAGTTCAGAAATATTGACGGGAAACGAAAAATAGAATGCCTCCGCGTTAACGGAGATAGGATATAACACACTACACTTACCACATGATGTCCCTTGCACTCTGTCACACTCTATCCAGTCTATATATCAGATATAATCAAGTGTATCCTGCTCACCTTTCTCAGTTATCAACGTGGTGTTAAAATCAAAAGCACGTAATCATCATGAGAATCGCTATGTCAAATAAAGCTTAAATCAAACAATTTATTATATATCACCCCCCTTTACCACTATAATTTAGGGTTGATCTTCCACAACATGATCAACAGTTGACCACTCTCTAAATCTCAATTAGTAGTTTTCTACTAATAAAATAGTTGGTTAAGGGCGCATGTAATATACTTACCATTTTAGTAATTAAATTTCTCAAACTTTTTTTTTACCATAAATGATGGGTATTTTTTCCTGAAACTTTGAGAATGGTTAAGGACATTGAGTCATCGTATATTTCCGTCGATTATTATACTTTTTGAAATAAAAAAAAAACAATTTGTTCATACGTGCCAAAATGATAATACAGGAAAATACATTTTAGCAGCATCTTTGCGATTTAGCCAGTTGATAAACGAACCTTATCGTTTTCTTTACGTTAATTTGTTACGCGAACAATCAATTTTAATTATTATACTTTTTAATGTGATTCCTGAAAATTTCAAATATGGTTAAAAGCGTCAAGACACGGTGTTTCAAATACTTTTTTTATTGAATATTAAAGACTCAGGAGGAACCACACAAAAATAATTTTTAAATATTTTAAACGATTATCAACAGATATGTAAACGAGAGTTACAATATATATAAATTCTGTTTTTCACACATCAATACAAGTAATGTTATAAAAAAGACTTGGCTCGATAGTGACTGCGATTGACCGATTTTAATTTTTCCATTGCAGTCCTCAGTGGAGGTCCTTTGATGGATGACGTGTACAAACTTGAGCAATATCATTGTCATTGGGGATGCAGCGATTCGAGAGGATCTGAACATACCGTGGATGGACAAGCGTTTGCTGGTGAAGTATGTAGTAAAGGGCTATGTATGAATATATTTTTCTTAATTAATACAGTACACTAACTTAGTGTGGTGATTCATAAATAAAAAAAAATGAAAATAAAAACTTTTTTATAGATATGCAATTTAGATACATATTTAATTAAATGAATAAGGACTAATTAATTAATACATACATATAAAGAAAGACAAATTTGTAAGAAACAAGTAGTCAAATCTCGTTTCTTACGGATAAGAACTAACCAAAACTTTCAAGCGGGTAAAGTTTAATTTCGGAACTAAGTATTTTCGCTGAAAAGAAACGTCTATTTAAATATCGTAAATAAAATGTCTACTCATTTTGTTATTAATGATTTTTTTTAGTTGTTTATCAAACTTAAAAAAATACGTAATACTTTCTTGATTAAGTAAATCTTATAAATGTTGTATTTTTAGTTGCATTTGGTACACTGGAACACAACCAAGTATAGAACTTTCGTAGATGCTGCAAAAGCACCGGATGGCCTAGCTGTTTTGGGAGTGTTTCTGAAGGTAAGCAATATTTTTCAGTGATTGTTAGTAAAATTGGTGATAATGATAGGTAAAAAGGGAAAGGAAAAAGAGATTTATTGAGTTTTTGGGAAAAACCCGGGACTCATGCAAGGATGCCGCGCGGACTTTTTATTACTTATTGGGGGAAACCCAATACCTCTTCTTAATCGAGAGAAGATCTTTGACCGTCACTGAGCAAGGATCTGGTTGTAGCTTGAGAGGTATGCTGGGCGCGTAATTATAAACCTTATCGGTGTTACCCTTAATTGTTTTAAGTATTGTTGAATGAAGTTAAGTTATTGTAACAGAAAATCCTATAACGTGTTTAAAGTTTATTAACAATTTTTTAGAAGTAAATCATGATTTAGGTACCCACATTGTGTTTTTTCTGTTCTATTGTCATTATGTATATACTTATTTAAATGACATTGAAACGTGCCCCTGCGGCGCTTAAAAACAAAAGCTTACTTATATGACACTATTGTGCTGCACTCAGCTAGTTCTTATATGGATGCGCAATGCACATACTTGTATCTGCTTATATTCTTACAGAGTTTACATAATCTATAAGCTTCAAAGAGAATCCGCAATAGTGACAGTGTTATGTATCATCGGCTAGCTGATAAAGGTCTTGTGTAAATGCAAAGGGTTTTTATCTCTCACAATCAGTTATGTTATGCTTTTGTTGTTATTTGAAATTCATATAATAACCGAAGAAAGGGAAAGCAGCGAAACATATATCTTAGAGTATATATAGGGCTGTAAGGGGAAAAAGAAGTCGCGATGAGCTCATAGGAATCGTCCGACAGCGTCCGATAGGGTCCGATATTTCTTTCCTTCTTTCTTTACCGCATGCAATATACTGATGATGGTATTGTGACTTCGATTAGATTCACGATTCAACATCCGTGAGTGCCCGCGATCGTTCCCCCCTACCGTATTCACGAACTTTGAACCTCGCGCTTCAATATAAAATTATTCTCATTTCAAAAAAATAAAGAGCGAGTTTTAATTGATATACACAAAATGCATAAAATCGATTTTTGGATGCTTAGGGCCTTTTCTTCTGAGTGCGCCACATCATACATATATAAATACTAAAATAGGTTAATTTGCATCTAGCTTCGTCGATTCGTTTAATATCAAAATGGATTTATCTGGTTTTCCATCCACTTATTTCTGAAATATTATAGAGTGTTTTATTATTCTAATAGGAGAGTTATCGAATGCGATTTATAAACTATACATACAAAGGTTACTTATATAGGATTGAATGATTCATAATAAGACTGTTTGTAGACATAATTTTTTAAGCTTACACAATATACACCTAGATTTATTCGGGTCGCAAAATTTCATATGCAGATTGCAGTGGAACAATGTACACGCATATAATATATAGTTACATCTTACACGTACACACCTATTTGTATACACAATATATATATATATTATATATATATATATACCTTGAAATAAATCAGCAGGTATTACTGCGCATATTATTTTTATTTCATTTTTTATAAGTATGTATAATATATACACAAAGACAAAAATTCTATTGAGTCAATAAAAAACTTGAGACGTCGATTTACTTATTTCAAATATTTCGAACAGGGAAATTAAAGTTTAAATTTTTTACACTACACTCTATAGTAGATGGAAACAAAAGGAAAACAGATCGATTATTATAGAATCTGTAGAACTGACTAATGTATTGGAAACAAGCCTTATTATGCCATAAAAATTCAATACATAGTTGTATGACACTCTTATATACGTGAATATAATTTTCTTATTTTAAGAGAGAATACTATAATTTAATTAAGTATTTATTGTATTTAGGTGGGAAAGCCTCACGAAGAGATGGACAAAATTGCACGCCTACTTCCATATGTGTCACACAAAGATGAAATTGTGGAAATCGCAGAACCTATCGATCCTAGCAAACTTCTTCCTGGTAAGTTATTATTATGAATATGACTACTTTTTGTTGTTGTTATTGTTGTTATTACTTTTTTCGGAAGTGTCTATGCGTACAGACTTTATATACAAATATAGCGCTCACACATAGCTTGGACTAAACGTACCGACATTAGCAAACCATGGATGTTTTTATTTATTTTAACACCCATAATTTTTAAGTATTTTTCTCTATTTGGACACATCCTACTGTTGGTCATATCTCCCTCCCCCCCTTCCCGCCCTACCTCCTTCCAACATGATATGAAAAATGAAATGGCTGCTGTTTATCCGATAAATACATACAGTACTTTAGATCAAATCCTTTTGGTTTGTCACTTTTTCAGGCATAAAAAGTCCGTACGTCTAGACTCGGCAAAACTTATATATACATTATATTATGTATAATATCTAATAATATACATTACACATTATACATATATGGTACATATACATATATGGATAAGTTGAATGACTCAAATTAACGAATTAATAGGACAAAATACGTATAAAAGGTGTGAAAAGCGTATAGTTATGTCTCCGTTAATTTTCTTTACTATAAATAGTTCGCGGCGGACGAGCCGGTACACAAAGATGCGTGAATCCGTGTATGCGTTGGGCCGACCGAATTATACGTCCTGAGAACAAGTGGGGCTACCAAGGTTTGTACTGTTTCCGGAAATCTTAGGTGCACTTGAAAACTACAGAATTCAGCACTGCCCAATTGACTGTGATGATTAGTTTAAATATAAATAATTTAAATATGCGATCAACAAAACATTACCAGTGATTACCTGTTAACCCGCGGCACTGATATTCTGTTAATCAAGTGCATGAGAAGCGCTTTCGCCCTTCAGCGCATGTTAAACATCACTCTAATGCACAATATAACAATTATTCGCATGATCTTCAAACTGTTAATAATATATGTATAATGCTTGCAATTAATTTTTTGTAAGTATTTCAGGTGAAAATTTTAATTGTGCTTAATGTTTGTTATTTTTGTTCAGATGATAACGGATACTGGACTTATTTGGGCTCATTGACTACACCGCCATGCAACGAAAGTGTAACATGGATTCTCTTCAAAAAGTATATAGAAGTTTCTCACCATCAGCTGAATATCTTCCGCAATTTGAGAAAATTTCCTCGTGGCGAAGAATGTCCGTGTCATGAGAATCATGGAGTGGTGAGTTTCCAAGACATTTGTTTAACAAAAAAATGCTTCTTACATTGAACCATTTTGTCGTCAAAATACGACACTAATTTAAATTGTAGCACAATTTATATTATATATCTATAAATATATTGAAAATGCAAAAAGAGTACGTGTTTTTATCTTAATGGCAATGGCATATGTATTACTGTGATAGTCGACAAGCCTTGAAATAAGACGAAAAGGAAACTCATTCTTGAAACAAGCATATAGACATTAAAAATTGGCGGGATTTCTTTTACACTTGTATGCTTGTATCTTTATAGGAGCTCAGTATATATATATATATATATATATATATATAGCATACTCTGTCAAGGTTTATGACTTATAATTTAGTAGACATAAAACATTGAATGTAAATAAAAAAAAGGAAGAAACTTGGCTTTCTGCTCTAACCATCAACTCTTCCAATTATTTGTTACAGGTGATTAACAACTTCCGTCCGCCGCTACCACTTGGAAATCGTGTTTTGCGAGAATGCGGTAGCTTCTAAAAACCTGTGAAGAGTTAAGAGAAATGAAAAACACCAAGTTTCAGAAAAACTTGTTATACTATATTTTGCCGGCCATTTCGGGGGGTGTTAAGAGTAGGAGGAAAGTATGTCAATATAGCATTAACTGTTTCAGCTATTTAGCGACTGTATTTTATAACGCGCGTTTTTAATGTTACGCTGTGCCTTTAAATGTTTTTTATCTGTTTGAATAATCAGAGTTGATACATTTATACATTTCTTTATTATTTATTGTTAAGGATCTATATAATTATACAGTATACACAGCTAGCTGGATAAATTCAAAAATTTCATGTAAAAAAAGGTGGATAGGAAGCTTTGCGTGCAAAAGTGTTATAGATAGTATGTGCATTCTGCAGTGTGTGTAACTGTACGTTCATACCTTCCCCAGCAAGATTCCCACTTTATCAATAGTAATATTCATACTAGACACAGTCAAATAACGAGTTTCCCCAAGTGGAGATTTAGAATGATCCAAGTGTACTATAATCTGCGTTTTAACTACATATTTGTCATCTTAGAGACAAAAGCCTTTTTATGGATGGCGAGTTTATTTAGATGCAATTATGTCCATGTCTAAATTATTCTCAGGAATCAACGTATATTTGATCAATGTTTACATATGTGTATTATTTGAAAGAAACAAGATCTTGAATTGACTGATATGCAAAACCATAAAGATGTCCTCATTTTAAACCCTAAATGAACGCAGAAGTCGATTATATATTACATTGAACAAAATTCTTTTATTAATACCAATTGCGTACAACTATAAAATCCATGTTGTGTTTTTAATATTGTAAACACAAAAGTAAAATTGAACTGACATATAAGTCTAATACTACTATTATTAATGCTGAAGGAGTGGAGTTTTGTTGTTTTTGAGCATTCAAGTGATCTTAGTAAAAAAAAACATTACTTATACAATATATTCGCAACTAGTATGAGGCCTTTTTAAAAAATAAAAAATTGTACATCTGAATAACTCACAATCGACCTGAACGTAATCTTATGAGCATTTCCACTCAAATTGTGATATTTATAACTATATTATCCCATGCACCAAATGATTTGTGATGTGTGATTAACTTCCGTGTGGATATTTTTGATTATTCATGCAGTTTGATTTCGTATACTGCAATGTATTTGAGCTTCATCCTCACATTTGAGCGAAACAAATTTTCCGTGCAACACGTATTTTCTTTAAATTGTCACACCGAATTCCTTCTCATTTTATTTTTAAGGTTTTAAGATCTGTATAGGTATAGCTGTGACATTGGCAAGAATTATAAACATGAATTCAGATTAAAGTTAACATGTGACATACATAATAAAACAATATTATCTAAATCTCTATTTTAGTTCAATTGTCCCGTCGTCGCCTTATTAAATGAGAAACATTGATTTATACCGAACAAAAGTGCGTGGCATTGACTTTTCTAATTATTTATATGGTTTTAAAATACAAGGATATTTTGTAACCAAATTTTATCATCTTGAGGAATAAGGATACAATATGAGTTCTGATACATACAAAAATCAAAAGTGGCTTAGATTCATTTCATAAGTTGCCATACATAAAATATCAGGTCAGTATTTATTCAATTATTTCAATCTTCATCCATTCGCTCTTCCAAAAAGTCCTTTTTCGTTTAACACATAATTTTTTTCATTTTTTCAACTTTAGTACTCTACACAGTTTCATCTTTGTCGTCTGTGATATCTTATTCCTGGTTTTTCTCCCTCGATCTTACCTCCGTTTTATGCTGACGCCGGAAGTAAGTAGCGTATTTTTAGTAAAATTAGTAATTATATATTGCGGACGTAAAGTTAGGGCAATTTAATTGGTTCATATGGTAATTACTACATATGCCCCTTTAAAACCTCTTTTTCCACACTTACTATACATCCTGGACGTAAAAAAATTCAGTGTAAGATATTTTCAAGAATAACGGGGGATTGTAATGTTTAAAGTATACCTATGATATTGCGCAATACAACAATTGCTAAATAAGCAAAAATATACATATATAAAATATATATATATATATATATGCAAATGAAAAAAAAGACATTTGAGAAATGTTGGAACAGGCGCGGATGAAGATGACTCACTCGGTATTTTAATCACAGGATTAAAATATCTTTCTTGCAGAAATTCCTTGAGAATTAATTTAACAGAGTCGTCATTCTTATTATTTTTTAACGAAACTGGTGATCAAACTATGGTACATTATACACGTACTTGTTGCTCTCTTTACGCACCGCACCTAAACAAGAAAATTGTTAAATTTACTATTTTAAATAGTCAAAACATGCGATCTGAACGCATTTCCCCTGGAATTTATATCCAGCTGTTGGAACTATATAAATTTCAATGAAAGATGCGTTCAAACGCATGTTGACTTTATTTTAAATGGTAAATTTAGCCACTTTCTTTTTTGTGTTCCTGAGTTGAAAATTAACACAAAATAAAATTAAGCAATGGTACACATTGTCTAAATATTGTTTAATGTAAATTCATTTTCTGTTGCCTGGAAATAATAAGCACAGGTCCATATATGTACAGATATGTGGTGGGGATGACTGGATCGTGCCTGATGGTGCCTACTCTATCGCTATCTTTTAGTATATTGCTTACTATTGCCACTTCAGTTATAATTCTGCTAATGCATTAAAATAATAAGTGTTGATGCCTAATTTATTATGAAAAAAGTTACAGATTTTTACCAATACTTTTAAAGGTACGTATTTTTTATTAAGGCATATGTTACAATACATATTTTTTTCCATCAAGCCATAAACAGTACATTCTATTAATAACGTTATAGTTAAAAATTAGACGCGAAAAGAATTAAAGTTCATTTAAGTCTCTGATGGTATAACAAAAAAAAAGAACGTAAATTAAATTTACAGTAATAAAATTCCAAATTTTGATCTTCAGTATACAATTAATATTGATTTTTTTAGTATAGGAAATGCATAATATAGTAAAACGTAAAACTATTTATATATTTGGTTTCCCCGAACTAAATTGCTGCTAGTATAATGGACACATTCAATATCTGCTCAACAAACACTATTAAGTAACACTTATATATTGTTCATTGTTGCCGTTTTAATATGAAAGTTCATATAGTTAATTGTCATGTGACAGGTACCCGGCGACAGAAGATCAGAAAAAAAAGGCATAGATATAAAAACTATTAACTGGATCGTCTTTGATTTAATTGGTTGGTCTTATTAATTCGACACAGACACAAAAAAGTCACGTATATAGTAAATCTGATCGTGATCGATAGTTGCAATAAGAAATAGACATGGTATGGTAAAGGGGGAATATACGAATACGGACGTACGTTTGCTTAATGCTCATCGTACTTGTTTTATTGACCCTTGATCCCGGTGTCGTATGCATTTACTAGGCAAGGAACTAACTGGTACATATATGTATACCTATAAGCAAACGAAAACTTCACTTCCGTCAAGGAGTTGATTATTGTCAAGAACCTTCATGATGATCTTCCGGCCTGCTCGAAATAATATTATAATGATATTATGATATTATTTTGAACGATATCGCATATAATTGACGCATTCGAAATTATAATACACCTACATCGTATACTTCCTAGCCAGTGTATATATAATTAAGCCAAATAAATGTCAGAAAGATTGTTTCGTCTAATGGGTAAGAAAGTTTTTATTATGTTTACATTTTTTCTGTTAAAATTTTGATTAGGTGCCAGTATTTTGCATAAAATTGAACCTTTTTTTTCCACAAACGTAAAGTTGTATGGTAAAGTATATCATCACATAATATGCCTTTAAAGAATTCTTGGGAAATGGATATATTTATCTCTAATCTTTACTAAGCTTATTAAGATAGTGCAAATAGTCAATAACTACATATTAATCTCAAATTCTTATAATATATACATTCATTTTTACTTCAAACGACAGTGCACAAGTTTATATTATAATAGCTTATAAAAATTTATGATTTCCTTGAAGAGAGGCATTTATAAAAGTATATCATAATAATATATAGACAATTTAATTTATTAATCTGCTTCATTGAAAGTATTTGAGCGTGGATATAATTTTATTGAGATCCATCACACGCGATTATTCTTGCATACATATTATGTGTATTATAAGTAATGAATACTTAGAGAGCGAGGTAAGAAGAAATTTCTATAAAATATTTATGTATAGTATATTTACCATAACTGCAATGTAAAATCCAGTGATAGATTTAATCATTAGAAATTTAATTCATATTATTAATTCATATTTAATTTATATTCAGTTAATCTAGATAATATTATATAATTCACTCGCAACTCCTGCTTATATTTATACGGCGGTCTTTATTTGCTCTTTTGCTTCTCGTCCTTTAATGAAAAAGTGTACTTTTAATTGCAGCTAGTAAAGCATTTTTATGGTGGATGTGGTTTAATTTGATGATGGTGTCATCCAGTTTAGCAGAAAACAATAATTGCTGTCCGAGGGAGGCCATTTGGGAGTCCGGAAAGAATTGTTCAGATGGAAGTCAAGTTGAACTTGATTGCCCCAATAAAATGTTCTTGGTTGATCAGAAAGATCCAGCAGATCAGTTTAAAACCGTCAACGAAAATGGGTCCTGGCTTGTGTTAAACTCTGAATCGAATGCGATACGCATTCCTCGAAATGAGTGAGAATTCTCCAAATAAATCAGATTATAGGAGTAATGATATAAATAATTTAAGAGACTGCATGCACAAAAAGTTGAGTAAAAGTGAAGGGTATAATATCGGTATAATAATTATAGTTCCACAAAAATATGACGCATACGCTGCGTCTAACTTATTTTTAAAAGATTGCTTATAATTATTTGAGAATTATTAAAGACCTTTTTCTGGCATACAGGTTTTGCATTTCGAAGAAAAATCAAAGCGAAGAACTTATAGCTCTTGTATGCTTTGGGGAACCACAAAATGCAGAATGGAAGTATATTCTTTTTGGGTCTTTAAGTGTAACGTCTTTCTGCTTTCTATTTATCACTTTAATAGTATATGCAATACTTCCTGAACTCAGAGAAATTCAGGACAAGGCGATGATGTCAGCAGTAGCTTCTCTGTCAGCCAGTTACCTTATTTTGGCCATTCAACATCTAAGAAAAAGCGATCAAGTACCACCAAGTGATGAGAAAATTGAAGATGATACACTGTGCGTTCCTCTCGGTGAGTAATGTGTATGTAGTATATATTCATAGTATATATTACAACAGTATACAATATGTATATACAAAAAAGCTATCGCGAATGCATTTTTCATAAAATGTATTTTTGCTTGAATATATAAATGTATCATTTATATCGCAGAGTATAAAGAGTATAATTATAAATTAGGTAATATTTTTTAATAGTCGCTCAAATGAATTTCGGTAAAATGTAAATTATATATAAGGGAAAGTAGAATTTGGGGGATATGCGTCGCTCCATTCTCCTGCACTGATTTACATATATATATTATAGTCCAAAAATAATCGCATTTTATTATACAAATGCATATTGTGTATAGTAGGGTGGGTCGAAAAAACCAAATTTTTAGAAATCGAATTTGGAACAATATGGAAATGTATAGTCTGTATTTGGCAATCTAGAAAAGTATAAATTATTTTCTGTTGTTTGATTACAGGCCTTTATGAAAATGTGTTTGAAAAAATTATCATTTTCATAGATCTTGATATTATATTGTGAGTTTCAATTTTTTTTATGTTCTTCGGGATCTTCCTCGGCTCTAAAAATTAGTGAAAGTTTTTTAATAAACATTCTCTAGGAAATAATTTAGGTTCAGTTATAGAGCACTGGCGTTTTCAAAAAAACATTCTTAAACCCTGCTAAAGAAACGCGGGGAGAATTATTTCAGATATTTGAGGCTTTTTTACTCAATATATGGAAATACATTAGAAAAAAATTTTGACACGCTTGAAAATAGATCATTTTAAAAAACTGAGTTTTGTCCCTATTGAAAAAATCCTTGTGTTATTTTCGGACGAATTTTGTTTTTTCAACCCATCATATTGTGTATAGTTTGTCGTTAATTTCAATTTCTTCATTGATTAATTATGTTTTAGCATTCATTATGTATTACGCATTTCTATCCGCATTTTTTTGGTTGAATCTCCTTGCCTTTAATATTTGGAGATTAGTATGGTTAGTATCAATTTGTGTGATTAGTATCGCAAAACCCAATAAAATGTAAATATCTTTATCTCAATGCATTGTTCAATTCATTGTTGTTTTATTAAGGTTTAAGAGATTTCCAATAAAAGAGGCCATATTGTTCGCAACATTTTGTGTTATTGGATGGGGTGCGCCCATGAGTCTCTTAATCGCGGTACTAGTCACTCAGTTCCGGCAAGGTCCAGATGTGCAGCCGTTGTTTGATAAAGTACACTGTTGGTTTCATGGTAAAAACTAAAAACTAAAAACTATAACTATAATTTATAGGCATCATTATCACATATATATGGGTTTAGAGAAATGAATATCTCGTAACTTAGAGACGCGTAAATGTTGATTAATTTTACCAATATTATTTGAAGGTGACTTCGAAACCTTGGCTTATTTCTATGGACCAATTTCTATTCTACTAACGGTAAATGTTGTTTACTTAAGTTTGACTTGCTGGAGATTGTGGCATCAAATTCAAGAGTCTAATGAAAACAAAGTAAAGCTCCTGAGAAAAAAGTGCCTTCTGTACGTTAAGCTTATCCTCGTTATGGGTATTACCTGGATTTTTGAAATAATTGCTTTCTTCACGGATCCGCATCACGAAGTCTGGTAAGAAGAAAATTGCGCGAAAAGTTATGGTGAATAATTTGCGGATTTATATAATTGAAATTGAATTTCAGGGTTCTAACTGATATATTGAATAGTCTGCAAGGAGTTATCATATTTTTTATATTTGTCGCGACTCGTAAGAGAGTCAGGAAACTGTTGGCCCAGAAGAAACCATTTGGAATACATTTTCCAAAATCGTGGACGGCATATGACGATGACGAATGTGAGGAAATAGAAATTGTCTTCCAGGAAGAAGTAGACTTATCGCAGTCATCATAACATATTATTAAAATCACAATAACATTTAACCCTAATAGCACCGTACGTTCAGTGCTATTAGGGAACATTATAATCTTTCACACACGTACGCAATATATGTTTATGGCTATATTTTACACTAACCCCATTCTAAAAGAATTCAATTTCACATATAATTTTGATACACTGCTGAGCTATTATTGAACATGGATTTTACGAGAAAATTTTAAGAATTTTTAGAATAATTTTTCATCGAAATGTGTAAACTTCGCATACAAACGTATGTAATTATGTTATTGACAACATTAAAATCCATAAGTATACCCAGCAATCCACCTTATAACTTTTAATTGAATTGAATATAATTTATATAGAAAGTTTTTATCGTTTCTATAGTCTTTTTAATGAAAAAAAAACCTGTGCAAACCGCAGATCAGCGCTACATTCAACACGCTCTAAAAATACATTACACTAATGGGAAAATATTAGAAAATTCAAAATAATTCAGTTTTTGTACAAAAGGAGGTCATAAAATGTTTCTAAAATGAATGTAGGATATAAAATACACATTATTTTGTTTCTAAATTTTGTGTGTTTGTTATAAAAAAGAAAAAAATCTAAAAGGAAAAATATATAGTTTAATCAAAATTTTTCCTTTTACACAAAGTTTATAAACAAAATATTTGTTACTTCATTCCTATAAAGTTCGGAAGAATAATAAAAAAAATATAAAATAGTTCAGTTGAGCAGCTAAGCTTTTTTTATATATTTTTAACATTATATATATAGTATAACATTACAAATATTTTTTAAAAGAATCAAGAAATTCTTATTGCATTATCCACTGTATATATTTTACCTAATTTCATGTGTTATTTTTCTATTTCATATTATTTTATTGAGGGATAATACTAATTAATTATTTTATAAAGAGATAATACTAATTAATTAAAACTAATTATTACATGCGCACTGATGGAAAAGGGACATTATTTCTGAAATTTTACAATTTAAATTGAATCCGTGTGTTCTAGGGATGAACCTTTTTAGTTATGAGTGTACACATTAATATTTTA
>JAUESI010000038.1:7061999-7089396 GCA_032275145.1 Synergus laeviventris | reverse complement strand
AAAATAAAAGTGCTAGAATTTTGGAATTAGGCTAGATCGAGAGCATAAAATAAGCACTTAATTCTGGCACAAAGAATTTAAAAAAAAAATTAATTATAAAAAATGGGAAAATGTATGGGAATTGAATGCTTAACTTACATATAAAGAACAGGAGTAAAAGTTGAGTAAAAATGAGAAATTTGATTTTGGAAGACACCTTAAAGTTTTCCACTGAAGAATTTATGACAGCCGCAATAAACTCATTATCCTTCCTTTCGAGTTTCGGCACTTGTTCGACGAAAAGAAAGGAATCCTAGTTATTATAGTGTAAACCCCAGGGTGCTCATGGAATACTATTTACTATCTTTTGCCAGATGTCAGGGATTTGAGTAAAGTGAAAAAAAATTTCTAACGTGTATAGGCGCACGATAAAAAAAAAAAACTTTGCCGCCCTAAAAATAAATAATAACACTTCAATTGCCATAAAATATGTAAAATTTTATGAATTTAATTAATAATTTATTAATAATTTATTTGATGAATTTAATTTCCTTGATAAGCCAAACAGTGAAAAGTTTTGTGGAGAGAATTATTCAATAGCCTTGAAAATAATTTTTTATATTGTTATCAATAAAGATGCGGAATTTAATTATCTACGATGATAGTATCATAATAAAATTCTTATTAGATATTAACAAAATAAAAATTAAATTGATTAAAATAAATATTTAAAAAGTTTGTTTAATGCTAAGAAAATGATATGAAAAATATTTTTGTGTATAATTTCTATGAGTTTGAACAATTTAGAACTTCATTCTAATATTCAAATCATATTTGGAAGCAAAATATCTTCTGAGGACCCATACCTAGAAGGAGTAATAGTTTCTTGAAGGAAGAAATAGGTTTCAAGTATCAAAGGGCGTCCTGTAAAGAGGATAAGTTACAGGGTTAAATGCTACAGTATAATAAACATAAAAAACTTTTCACTATTCGAAATAAACCGTCAGACAACCCTAGAGTTTCTTTACTTTTAGTCTTACATTAAAATTAAAATTAAATCGCTTTCAGCGAGTAGTAACAATGATTCTTTTTTAAATAACAAAATTCGTATTTTTTTTTTTCTTGTAAAGAACAATTTTGTAAAGAATGCTATTGAAAATTCCAAAATGTAAATTTTTGGGTCACACTCTACTGAAGGTACTATATGGTAGGTGCTCGAGCCTTCAGCACCTCCACCTAAAATTTTGGTTTTCTGGATAGGAGTTTTCTTGCGGGAAACTTATCAGGTATGAGTCGAAATTTTTCGAGGCCCTAATCCAAAGATGAGATTGTTGAAATTGTTTTGAAACGTAAAATGAGAATGTAACTAATCAATAAACAATAAATTAAATATAATATTATTATATTTAACATTAAGAAAGGTTTCTTTTTCTCCGAAACCCTTTGTTATTTGATTTGGCTACAACTTTCACATTTTTACGAACAGATCTCCCAAAACAAAAGGTGCACATCAACAGACTAGAAAGATAAAAAATTTTTGGATATTTCTTAGTAACTAAAATCACTGGAGATTTTTTATTCGACTGCTGCAGTAAGAATTCACTTTAGAATAAAGGAGGCGTGCATAGCAAGAATATATCTCTGAATTTATTTCAAAAGTTGGTTTATCATCCCGTGATCATTAAATCTAGAATATCGACATTTCTTAATATTACAATAGTATTTTGAAACAAATATTTTCAAAGTCCCCTTCTCCCGAATTTTTAGTTACTTATACCCAGTCGGGCTCGCACCGTGCCTGTATGTATATACTCAAAGAACATATAAACTAAGTACACTTTGTGGATATGTACCATTTGTTTTGGTATCAGTCTGTTTGTCAAAATGTGAAAGTTTTTGCCAAATCGAATAACAAAGAGGTTAGAAGAAAAAAAATCCTTTCTCTAAAATAAGCATTTTACTTTTGAAATACATGTAAAAATGGAAACTTTGACAATGGATTTGTTAAAAAAACTGTCAATTTTTCTTACTATTTTCTTTCGCATTATTGCTTTTCAGGTTCGAAAATGCAAAATTGATTTTATTTCGAATTTTTTACAAAAAGCAATTTACTTTACATTTGGTGCGGAGTCCTTTATACCTGTAATTTCCAAAATTCATATTCTTTTAAACTATTTCTTGAAATTTTAGAAATATCAAAGAATTCCACGGTATTTTAAAGAATTTTATGAAATTTATTGTGATTTTTAGAAACAAGTGATTTTACGTGGGGCTTTATAGAAACTTAAAGAAAAATTTTTTTAATCTAAAGAGTGTATTAATATTATTATTATTACTATTATATTATTATAAAATAATATTATTTATACCGGGCACCGAGCAGCTCGATCCACTGCGTCGGCGTGTGTATTCACACTTTATCACTATAATAACAACCGAGCAGTTTGTGGTAGAGCATAGAGAACAACTGAACCCTGTCAGCATAAAGCACTTTATGAAAAATTGTAAAACTTTCTTAGACTCTTTCGTCGACTAGCAGTTCACTTTTTCGTTTCTGTGTTTTGCACTATTCTAAAAAACGGCTCATTCTGTTTTTAAAAAATTGATAGTTTTTTTTAGACAATCTGACAAACTAAGGAATAAAAATTGGAAAATTGCTGTTCTCATAATGAATGTCAATAATTTTTTAAAAATTTTCTAAATATTCATAAGTCTAATCCACTTTTCGATAAATTTATACGAAATCTTCTAAAAATTGTGTCCTGACCGCAAAAGTTACATTCTATTTTGTTAAATTTTCTCAAACATTGATAAAAACATATTTTTCGGGTTCAGGGATTCTCAAAACGTGGTCATTTGACAAAAAATGGGGGAATGAAATTTTACACAAATCTAATACATTCTCTAATGAGAATGTAAAAAGTACCCTATAAGGGATCAAAAAATATTCTATTATTTTTGGGGCTTTTAGGTGCTTGATTGTACATATTTTCAAAGGATTTTAAGTGATTTTGATGAATTTTAAATATGTAATCATAAACAATTAATGGATTTAAAAAGATCTTAAAGGCATTTTAAGCTTTTTTAATTAATTGTTAGAGATTTCAAAGGATTTAAAATTATTTAAAGGATTTTAAGAGATTTTAATGTTTTGGAGTTATGTTAAGTGATATTAAGATATTTCAAGGGATTTCTTTTTTTAAGTAATTTTACAGATTTTCATGGAATTTTGCAGAGGTTTAGTATTTTTAAAGAATTGTAAATGATTCTAAAAAAGGTCAAGGCATTTCAAACAATTTCAAGAGAATGTACAGAATTTTTTAGTTATAATTGTAATTTTAAAATAGGTAATTAAAATAATTTTAAGAATTCACGGATTTTTAATGAATCAGAATGTCAAGGAATTTTAAGTTATTTTAAGGTTAGGGGTACACTATACGCACACCAATCCTCCTTTATATTATTTTGATCTTTGTTTCCTTTTAATTTTAAATGCACAACTACTCATTTCCTTACTTGTGGTTGCCACGACCAGGATTTTGATTGACAGAACCACACGTGGTTGTGGCAATTATTATGAAATAGTTGGGAAAACTATTTATTAATAATTGTTGTGGCAACCACAAATGAGTAGTGTACCATATATTGATTATGGCAGACATTTAGATTGATTTTGAGCAAACTTTACTTTTGAATTATTAAAAAAAAATCACGTTACCCTTCTTGACCCTCCGTTTAAAATCCTGATGAATTCTATAGTTTAATATTAGTATTAATCTTATTTTGTAAAAATGATTGAGTCGAAGTAAAAATATCGTAACGCCTTCTTCCGTACACCGGATTCGTCTTCGTGTAGATATCAATTATAATTTTCAACAATCGTTACTTGCCATTCGGAAATTCCATGCGATCATTTCAATTTGGTTACGTTAAAATGTCACTGTTCTCTTCTACTAAATTTTTGTTATTCTTTAATCTTCCTTGTGACCCTCAGGGTTACGCGTCATCGATGGAATGGTCTAGAAAGGCGTATGTCACGTGATCGAGGGGGGTATGGGCAATGAGAGTCATGTGGTCAAAGGAGGGTCATGTTATCGCACATGACCCTCATGTGTCACATGGTCAAGGGGGTAATCAATGGAGGGTTCAATAAGGACGTAAGAGTATGTCGCATGAGAAGGATTCTTAACATAGCGGCGGTGGCGAGAACTTTTTATAATACGGAGAGATAAAATTCATCCTGTTTCGTCAAGAGGTGTTAACACATTTTAAAGCAACCAATATGATACTGACAAAACACAAATATTTTCTATTGACGCATGCAACGATATCACGACATTACGACATGCCGATTTCAATTTCATTATGCGTGTGTTACAAAAGTCATTTTCTTTCATGATCCAACAAAAGGATAGTCGAGAATAATGGTATACACTCATTGTACCGATGGCATTTTGCGAAAGTAGAACTCGTACCACATAAAGAGGGAAAGAGAGAGATAGAGAAGGGAGAGGGAAGAAACGTCTCTGCAAATGCCAAACGTACCTTTAACGCTAACCACAAATACTTATGTTAGAGCTCTAATTTCTAGAAGGCACCACGATTCGCTTTCTGTTTCCTTATATCAGGCTAGTACTATAGTTCAATTTTCACTGGATTGCGATTACATTACGTATTCTTTGTTAAAATTTGTTTACCTAAAGGATTTACCTAAATTAAAATTGGAACAACTTTCCTAATAAATAGAGAAAAATTGTTTTGAAAAATTATACTTATATAGAATGTTCTATTTTTTTTTCTACAGATGGGTGATAGAAGCGGCGGAAGAGGCGTCAAGGAAGCTCAGTAGCGGGGTAGAAACCACCGCCCCGTTGGAAGCGAAAGTCGTCTTGTCGCGACAGATGGCAGCGACTGACGGGCAAATCATCGTAGCCGCGGCTCGTTGGGCCGACGAAGCGACGTATTTGCGCGACTTCGTGTCCAAATACCGTTTACCTACTGTCATCAAGATCATCAAAGGTCAATACGGGGGTCTCGGTGTACCTACTCTACCAGCTCCAAGCTTGCAAAGTACCGCACTTCTTGTATCGGCTGGTCGTCGGCGAAAAATAGTCGCGCAAGCAGTCAAAATCAAAGAAGGCAGGCGTGTGGTAGGTGTGGGTCCAAGATTGGCAATACCAGACTCTTACTCTGGGTATTTTGAGATTTTGAGCGAAGAGGGTAGAGCAGTACGTGGTATCGAGTCAGTTAACGAGTTGTCACGCAAATGTCCAGAAGAAGGTGCCCTGGTACGGGAAAGTATAAGAGGCATTGCCTGTAAGGTGGAGGAAGAAACAGGCGTTGTAGTGCCCGAAGGTAGCAAGATAATTACCGCTGGTGAAACAATATCTACCGCGGGAGAGGTGACGTTATCAGGTCGAGGGAGATTTGTACGGTGCGTCGACTCTCATGGTGATAGTATCCTACTTGGTATGGAGCAAAGAGGCAGGTTTAGCGCTCTTGCACGAGAGGATAACATCAGTGGTGTTCACACAGCGCGGGCTTTACTGAGTAAGCGATTACCACTAACTGTCAGACTAGTCCATGGTCAACCTCCAAGAGGTCTCAAATCTTCCTCGCAATTCCTTCCTGAATTGCGGCTACTTTCTACATTTGAGGAGGAACACGTGTTTGCGCTACCTCTGCAGAGAGAAGGTGCTGCAGTAGCCTTACCATTGGCCGCGCCGCTCAAACTAGTTAAAGCAAGAAATGAAGATTCCCTCAAGTTAATGCCAGAATTGACCAGATTGGTGGACCGTGCAACACGTCTGGTTGCCGATGTGGCCGACAGGGCTCACGTTTTGGATGGTCGTCTAGGGGAGAGCAAACCAACTACAAGGCAGTCAAGAAGCAGTGGTTTTCTTAGAAGATCTGCAAGCTCAGACAGCGCCAACAATCATCACCGACATCACCATCACCACCATTATCATCACGCGCATCAGACCAATGTTCTTGTTCACTCTGGCTACCGAGATGAGAACCGAGTGCCACCATCATATGTTACGGAGGAATACGATGAAATTGATCAGATCTACGATTACGTAAGAGGTTTCGCTCCTTTACCCAAAAGTGTCAGGTCAGAAAAGCCATATGAGAGTTCAATACGTAACACCGTTCCACCGATTCCACCAAGCAATAATCCAGCTTCTCCTTCCTCTATTCCTATTCCTACTCCTATTCCTATACCTATTTCTGTTCCAATTTCTGCTTCTGCTTGTGCTTCTCCTCCTACGCCTCTTCCTACTCCAGTCACCGTAACGATCGCTCCGTTGTTGGACGATCGACCGGAACCGCCACCCATCGAAACGATACCCACTAAGAAAAACCATGCAGAAAAGAGAACAAGGCGTGCAGTCAAAGAAACCCCGCTACCAAAGGTAGAAAAACCACCCTTGGCTAAACTTTACGTCAAGAACAGCGGTACACAAAGAGGTCGACCACTCATGAGGCAGAAGAGTGCTTCGCCGCTCAAAGAGACGCCTCCCGGTTTCAAAGGTGGTTCTCCTCTGTTTAATATAAGATATAAGAGTCTTACGAATCTTCAGCAAGCCATGGAACTTGATGGAACCCTCGATTCGAGTCACTCTGGTGGACGCACTTCTGGAGATTCCGGAGCTGGAGCTAAGCTACCAGAAAAGAGGTATACAATCGTAAATATTATTTAAAAATTCACCAATTGATACCACTTTATTATCTTCTTATTTTTTTCTTTATAATCGATCTATGTTTTAAATGCGCAATTCTAGATCACGTCGTTTAAGTAGACCACGTTCATTAACAAACCTCGTGTGGGAACTTCGAGGTGGAAGTGGAATTAGCTGTACAAGGCCAGAAACACCACCATCGATTACCACTGCCCCGCCATTACCACCGTCTAAATGTGGTCCTCGTTTGGCTGTTACAGTAGTGGCTCCTAGACGTGTTGGCACACTCTACCTCTAATCTGTGAGTACTTTTAAAATATTTTTCAAAAAAAGGTCTAATGCCTTTTAATCAAAATGTCCAAAAACTTTCGATGCAAAATCTTCCCTTATTTTCACGAAAGAAGAGTAGGATGAGCTGACTTAAGCGATATCATCTCTGCTAACGCCCACTCTCTAGTGAAGACATTCTATTAATCGATAGCAAGAGCTATACGGGAATGTGCTACGGTCCTTGTGAGTTTGTTTTCTGTTTTACCGCCAGAAATATAATTGGTTTATCGCTTCCCGTTTATTCGCTTCTTTCTCTCTTGCGGTTGTTAATCATAAACCAGTTTGGCACGATCGGACGATACATGTTGAATCGAATATATTTGTGGAAGGATACAGACTTGGTTATTATGTGGAATTAACTGAGACAAAAAAGAATCAGAGAAAAGGAGATGAAGGAGTGTAATAAGCAGAACAGCAGTGAGCAAAAGTAGAAGAAACGTTTTCAACCTTGATTGCTCCGAGGACGATCTCGAATGCTGCAACATCCTCCCGTGCCAAATTTAATTGCTTTGTTATCTTCAAAGGTTGAAGATACTCCTAGTTTCTTTTTATTTCTAAACCTCCGCTCCGTTAATTACCACAATACCTTTTATTCTATCAGGAATATTAATTCTCTCAAACTGTATTGTTACTTGAGAGCTTAATAAAGTTCTTGTGAAAGAAAATCTTTTTGACTATGTATAATAAGCACATAGAAAAACTCCCCAAAGTAAAATGCAAGTTGATTCAATCTGCGCTTTTTTTCGATGATCTAAGTACGAGCAAACCCAGCATCTGACGTATACGCTGGCATGCATCTAGGCAGACCGCTGTTCACATCTGTGCGTGGGCGGAGACCGGTAGCCAGCTTACTGCACGGCCGGTTGATCGGCCTGTTGGACCGTGAACTGCTAGCTATACGTTTTGCCATTCCTCGTGCACCTCAGACGAAGGTTTATTATAATACTCCAGGTCGTTCGGAATTGACATAGTGCTAACCTACCTCACCCAGTTCACCTTGTACCTCAAATGTAACACTCTTTCTTCTACTACGTCTTTAATTTAACAATTTGTTTGATGTACTTGTCTATAATTTTCTATCTTCAACCAGAGATCTTACATTCTCTAGGATTTTTCTTTTGCTGACAAAATTCGTTCTTCAACGGAGTAGAATAAGTAAGCTGCGTTCCGCTAGCACCTCCACAACGAAATATCAATATTTTTTTTATTATCGCCCAAAATTAGCCCAAAATTCAGGTATAAAAAAAATATTGATATTCCGTTGTACAGGTGCTAGCGGAACGCAGCTGAATAAGTATATTAATGTAACGTAACGTATGCATTGATATAATTCTTATTTTCTGTTAACGAATTTTAACTTGTCTTGTCTCAGTCCGAGATTCTCATGTATTACTTTGGGACAGTCATGAAATATTACTTTCGAATGGAAAGATTTCAGCCTTGATAATGAAAAATGTATATACAGAGAAACAGCAATGTTTCTAAAGACGAACTCAATGAACTTCGGCTATCCTAATGTTGGTGGGGTCCTCGAACCTAAAGTGTACAGTGTGCAATAGTGATTGCATGGACTGGCGTGCAGCCACTTTACCACGACACAACCAATAAACATCTCTGAATGGAGACCACCCACCCATCCGCTACTTTTCTCAGAATCACTCATCACATTTCGAAAGAACGTGAAACAAGTCTACCGTATTCTGTAAGAAAACATTTCTTAATAATAATAATAATAATAATATTAATTATCTGTCATTTTTGGGTTCAAAATCAGGCCTCTCAGACCGTTCCACTATTGTTCCCTATATTCAGCTAAGACCCCTAATGTCCCCTATTTTCAATGTTTTGTCCCTTCTCGTTTTACCCCTGCTTTCAAGAAAATTCCTACCTCTTCTAGGAATTTGATACTTTTTCACCTTTGTTCAATGTTCAATTGATAAACTTAAATCATCTGCGGAAAATTATTAACATTGGTATTATAGGATAATTCTGAGTCATATCTGGTTATATCTTAAATAATAGGAATTTCAATCTTTTAAAGATAAAAATATTTGTATTTGATACTTGCAATTTTTTTAAATCTTGCAAATTCTTTTAAAAATCCTTATAAAAAATTTAAAAACCTTTTCACATCTTTCGTAATTTTTTAAAATCAATTTACACTTTTTAGAATCTTTTGTTCAATGTTTTGTACTCCCTACGATTCTCTTGAAATTCTTTACCATCATTCATAATATCGTGAAATTCCACCAAAATTTTCATAGGTCCCTCTTGAATTCATGTGAAATATCTTCAATTGACATGGGATTTATTTTAAATTGACATTAAATTCTATTGAATATTTACCTTGAATTTGATTAAAGCCATCTGGCTCCTAAGTTTCTAATTTAAATTTTATTGACTTGTATTGGAGCTCAACGTTTTTTTGGCTTTCAGGCAAGTTTTTTAGTGTCTTCGTTTTGTTGGTTTAAGTTAGTTTCAATTTTTATATAAATAATAATATGTACTGTGATGGCTAATTTTTTTTGTAAAAAATTCTCCTTTTTGGTTGAAAATAGGACCATTTTCTTTGGGTTTTAATCAAATTAATTTACATATGGTAAAATTCACAAAAACTGGGTTTTTTTTTCTTTCTGCTTCATAAAATTAAAATTTTTAAATTTAATAAATAATCAATAATAATTCTTATAAAAAAGGTACCCTTTGAGCTTAAAAAATGCCCTATAAGCGAAAAAAAGTATCCTTTGTACCCTACTTTTTTTTTCATAGGTACTGTGAGGTCTGCAGTAGTATAAAATTTTTCTTAAAATTTTCATAAACTCGACATAAAGTCCTCACAGTCTTTTCCCCATTCCCGTGTTTTACCTTTTTTTAAGCATTCTTCTTTTTTTTCCTGTTTTCAAGAAAATTCCCACCTATTCTAGGAATATGGCACTTTAAATTCTTAAAAATCCTCTAAAGCGCCTTAAAAGTTAAAATCTTTAAAATTTCTTGATATCGCTTGAAATCTTATGAAATATCTTGAAAAATTTTTTTAAATCAATTCAATTTTCATAGAAACTTTTTATGTTTTGTAATCCCTAAAGTTCCATTTAAATTCTTTTAAATCATTCAAAATATCTTGAAATCTTATTAAATGCAAATAAAACTGTTTAAATCGTTTGAAATTTCTTTCAATTCCCTTTGAATTCTTTAAAAATTCTTCCAAATTCGCCTAAAATTTTCTTAAATTCCTCTTGAATACACCTAAATTATCTTTAGTAGATGTGGAATTTATTTTGAATCGATCTTAAATTTTGTTGAATTGACCTTCAATTAAATTAAAGCCAACTTTATTTGTTGAAAGTTCCTTTCATTTCTTTAGACTTCTTTTTAATTCCTTTGAATTCTTCTTAGTTCCTAATTTACACTTTATTGACTTGCATTGCAGGTCAAGGTTTTTTTTTTGCTTTGAGTCACATTTTTTAGTACCTTTGTTCTGTTGGTTTAAGTTAGTTTCAATTTTTTATCTGTTTTTATGTAAAAAGATGACCTTTTTCCCTTTTTTGATGATGATAGATACTGCGTGTATTCTTATTTTAGATTTGCAGTGATCTCGTTTCTAATGGCTTTTAGCTTTAGCAAAGACTGTTAAAGAAAAGTCAACAGGCTTTGTATAATTTGAATAATCCTTTAAGATTCTACAAAGAATCGGTATGACTTTCTCCGAGCTTACAGTCTGTTAAGTGTTCAAGGTCTCAATCTCAAGGTTCGTTTTCAAGTTCGACAAAGTTATGCTCGTGCTAGTATAGTATGATGGTAATCATTAACTCTTAGCTCTTACACTAAGGAAGTCGAAGAAGGGCCTTCGGCTTTGACGCGGATGTCATCATTCGATTTGCTGTTTGCCTTCAGTTTCGAAAACGTTTTCTTACGCTTCACTATCTATCATATTTGCAGGCCTCACATACCGATACCTATATTCATCCCCTATTGATCCCTATATTCAGCTGAGACCCTTAATATCAAGATTTAGTACCTAAAGTACCCTTTTTTCAGTCAATAGTGTAACATTTTCTGTAAATTTACACAAAATCAATTACAAGTGTCACAGCCTGCTCCCCATTCCCTCATTTTACCCTTTGTTTTAAGGATTCTTCATTTTTTTTCTCTATTTTCAAGAAAATTCCCATTTTTCCCATTTATTTGCTTGGAAATTCTACTATATCCATCTTTTTGGTTGAAAAGCCAAATATTTAGCTGAAAATTCATTAATTTCGTCTCGTCTTTACCTTTTCTCACCTATTTCACCTATTCTAGGAATTTGTTACCTTCTTTCACCTTTGATCAATTGTGTGTGTAGTTTGAATCATCTGAAAAATTATTGACATTAGTATTGTAGAATGACTCCGAACAAACTCCGGATCATTTGCGGTTTGACAAAACTTTTTCGGATCATTAAAATAATAGAAACTTCATAATCTTTTAAAGCTAAATATGTTATATTTTATTTGATACTTGCAATTTTTAAAAATATTTTGAAATCCTTAAAAAAAAACTTTAAATTCCTTTCAAATTCCTAGTATTTTTTTTCAATAGCTTTAAAAGTTTTGAAATTCCTTAAAATTACTTGAAATCTTTGAAATCCTGTAAAATTTCTTTAAAATTCTTGAAACTCATTTTAATTCTTTTAAATCATTTTAAATACACCGCTGTAAACTATCTGAAATTATTTTGAAACTTTTAAAATATTGAGAAATAATTTTAGTTAAAATGTATTAAAATCTTACGAAATCCTTTAAAATCACTTGAAATCTCTTGAAATACATTACAATTTTTTTAAATCAATTCAAATTTTTAGAAACTTATTAAATCTTTTGTAATCCCTACTATTTCCTTAAAATTCTCTAAAATCTTGTTTCAAAAATCTTTTGATATCTTTAGAATTCCTTTGAAACATTTTGGGATTATTCTATGTATTTTTAAATTAATTTACCTAGGGTAAGACGGGGCAGCGCCGACCAGTTAATAGTCAATGATTTTTTTAAACTTAATAAGATGTGGAATTGATCTATTTTTTTTCATTTCGAGTCCTACATTATTATAAAGCATATTCCTATAAGTATTAATTACAAAAATAGAACAATGATTTGATAATTTAATTATTTCTAGCAAGCGATACTTCGTCGGCTTTACCCCACACCGTAGGGTAAAGGTGACCAGTAGCTTTTTATGAAAATCAAAACATATAAATATGACAAAATATGATGGTACACTTCTATGGTATTTTAAATGCTGACCAAATTACTATTCAACATTTCCAGCAAGAAAAATAAGTTTTTTTGAATAAAAATAGTAATAGCTGCAATTTAACCTCTTATTTGTTGACATTCTACTAGAGACGGGCTACATGCAAAGGTATCTACCGTACCAATAAAAAAAACCTGCTTTACCCCGATTTTAGAGAATTATAATAACCTCTACTGACACTGACGATGAACTTCAATGCCTTCCCCTGTGCAGTTGGATGTTCATACGTTTTTCAATGCTGAATGAAGTTGTCATTTATGGATTTCAGTGTGACTCAGAAAACAAGTAGCAGTTCTACATTACCAATCATTTATCAATAAAAATTATGATACATGTTACCACCTAAACATTTGAAACCTAGTAAATTAGTAGCGTTTACCCCCTAGCGAGGCCTCAATTATTTACTGGATTTGATATATTTTAAATTTGATTTACGTCTAATTATTATAATTGCGTTATGTGATACTGTTTCAACTATCAAAATATCAAATTGACAAATTGTAAGTATTGCCATTAATGTTAAAAGCGTTATATTTTTGCCTGCGAATGTTCCATTCTTTCGTTGTCAAAACTGTTTTCTGTATAATTTTTCTTTTACAGCGTCAATTTTCAAGATTTAAGTGAGTAACACTATCTCTACAATAAAATAGATTTATTTAAAGCAAATTAGAATTAAAATTCTTAAGTAATAGCAATATTAGTTGCTAAGTCACCTTTGCCCCACCGGTTGGCACTGCCCTACCTTACCCTACATAAAAACCACAACGGTAGGAGGTTTTTTTTCTTTTTGCTCCTCATATTACAAAAACTATCTAATTTTTATAAAAAAAGGTACCCTGTGATATAAACAAAAAAGTATCCTATATACCCTGCATTTTTTCTCATAAGGACTGTGAGGCCTGTATCTGTTATAGAAGTATACATTGATAATAATTGGTATACTTGGCATTATCATTTAGCAAAGCACACAAATGAGATTTGTTTTTATCGGTCGAAATCTGTTATTTGATCTTACAATTCTGGAAAACCCGTTCCGTTAGTTCATGAATGCTCAATTGCTCATGCAGTCGCAGTCAATAGAATATTATATAGTCATGCTGGTAGGATTATTCACATATTATAAGACCATTATGTCAGGAGTGATTGCCAGATGGCGCTTGTTTAAAACTTGTCAACTTTGTTACTTGTTTAACATTGTGTGAAAATTAATTTTATGTCAACTAAAATCAATATTAATAATCAGTATGTGAGACAAGGATTGAAAATTAAGAGGTATTTTTTTGTGCAAAGTTTTACCGATTTCTACATGTTATGAGAAAGCACACTTCATATGGTTACGGCTGAAACGCTGTTCTCACTCTGAACCACGCAGTACACGTACATCTTGGCACTGATTCAGGCAAGGTCACTGAACTTGCTAACCGGATTCAGAAAATATTCGTGGGTTTTCTTCTTGTTACGGTTGTACTACAGTGAATTTCAAAATGCAACCCATCCCCATAATGTTTTATACGAAACACGCACGTCAAATTTTGAGCCAATCAAGTCGTGCATTGTCACAACAATCATTTTAAAATTCATCAGGAAAATTACAATTGAGAACTCTTGAAACATATCTTGTATCTACAATTATTAAGTTTCCGTGTAAAATATTTTTCAATACTTGTACCATCCTTTTCTACAAAAAAATAAGTTTATTTCAGTACCAACTTGGTGTAAACCCTAGATATTATACAGAAGATTGATTGGGATTTAATTCTCAACCAGAGCGGACAACCAATCTCTCCAATGGACGTTAATGCCAAGCCCAAGTCTTACAGACGTCCCTCAAGTGGACAAAACCACATTGTATTTTTTTAAAAATACCAATTCTATATTTTAGTGCTAATTTAGTGTTAATGAATGCCAAATATTAAATTTAGTACTTTTTATTTTTAAAAAAAACCGTGGTTCTGCTAGCTGGAAGACAAGCTGTAAAGTAAGCACCACGCGTATACGTATACCTATCACAAGAACAAAGAAGTTTATCGATTTTCTTCTTGCATATGAATTAAGTGCTAATCTAGTGCTACTAAATTCCCCAACTCCGAACTTTATATTTTAATTATTTAAAACAGAAACCCATGGTCTGCTTGCTGGAAGTTAAGACGCAAGCATACGTATATCTCAAGAACACCAAACGCTTTATAAATTTCAAATCCCTAAAATTTTTGAAATCTCATAAAATACCTTGAATATTTAAAAAAATCAATTAATATTTTTTAAAGTCTTTTTAAGTCTTTTGTAATCCCTACAATTTTCTTGAAAATCTTTTAAATCATTCAAAATATCTTGAAATCTTGATAATGACAATAGAAAACATGTAAAATCGTTTAAAATTCTTTGAATTCATGTTAATATGGAATTGTCTTGAAACCTTTTCAATTCAGCTTGAATTCTTTATGAATTCTTCCCAATTCGCCCAAAATTTTCTTAAATTCCTCTTGAATGCACTTGAACTACCTTTAATTGACGTGAGATTTATTTTGAATGAACCTTAAATTTGATTGAATTCACCTTCAATTTGATTAAAGCCGTCTTGATTTGTTTAAAATACTTTTGAATTCTTCTGAGGCTTTAATTTACATTTTATGGGATTGAAGGTCAAGATTTTTTTTTCTTTTAGCCAAATTTGTTTAATATCTTCGTTCTGTTAGTTTAAGTAAGTTTCAATTTTTTTTCACCTGTTTTTAGGTAAAAAAAATCACTTAAATCTTCTGTGATGATAATAGGTGATGACTAATTTTTTTTTGTAGAAAATCCTCTTTTTTGGTTGAAAATCCAACTAATCCGTTGAAAATACGCTTATATTGTCGAAAATTTAAACATTTAATTGAAAATCTATTTTGGGATACCGATTTTTGGATATTTTGTAATTATTTACGGTATATAAAACCACAACAGTTTTTTTGCTCCTCAAATTGCAAAAATTTAATAAATTATTCAGCACTTTTTATAAAAAAAGGTACCCAATAAGCATGTACCAGAAATTTTGAAGATTCAAATGAACGAAATATTTTCTCCTAATTCTATTTTATCTAGAAATATTGTTCCAACCAAAAATAACTATAGACATTGGAATTTTCTTCCATACAGAATTATTTTCAATTCTATATTTTTAGATTGTTTACAGTTGAAAATACGATCACTACAAAATTTCGTTTATTTGAACGTTCAGAACTTTTCAGTCATCAATAAGCGAAAAAAAAAGTATCCTATATGTAACCCTACTTTTTTTCTATTGGAGTTGGATTCGTTGCAATAAAGTAAAATGTACAATTTATGCTGTTATTGTATATAATAATAAGTCAAATGTAATAATTAAAAAACATTAACAATGAATTTTTGTTTTAGATAAGGTGGATCAAGTCCCAGGAACTGAAATAGAGAATGTGGATCTCTGTATTCCCGATTGACAAATCAATCAAAATTCACAACAATTTCATTGTTTGGCGTTAAACATAAATCTCCCAGTTGTCTGAGTTAAAAATATTCATGTGTTGAATATTTGATGAGCAAGACATTTTTCATGTATTGAACGATCGGAAATGAACGAAATAAGAATTCAGGGTGGCGATTTGACCGAGAAACCGGGAATATAATTTAAAAAATCGGGAGATTACTGCTGATCGCAGTATAATTCAAGTTTTCATTCTTTTAATAATTACCTGTATTATATGAATTGGATTGAAGTTTCAGATGTCTAGTCTGACGATTTTTTTTACATTCATTGGAATGAAAATATTTTTAAAAAGTTTTGTTTCTTGATTACCAGAAATTTATCCAGCATTGCTCAGGGTTTTAAAAGATTTCCTAGAATTAAAAGGAATTTTAAGGGATAAAAATACTTTAAAGGATTTAACAAAATTTTAAGAGATGCTAAGAGATTTTGATCGATTTTCGGTATTTAAGGTTCTTTCAAAAAAGTTGAAAAGAGTTATCAAAAGGTTTTTAAGATATTTCAATAAGAAAATGACCAAATCTGTCAAAATTCTTTTAAAAAATCTTTTGATATCTAAAAGTTCCGCGAAATCCCTTAAAATTTCTTTAAAAATATTTTACAATTTATTGAAATCCCTTGAGATCTCTTAAAATCTTTTGAATTCCTTCTTGATATTCCTTGAAGATCATCAAAATCTATTGAAATTCTTTAAGTTATTTGAAGTATCTTAAAATTGCGAACAACGCCGGGTAAATTTTTGCTAGCAAATACATAAAAATACAATGATTTTGGGAACTCTTTTTCTGATATTCTTAATCCAGTAAATGTAAAAAATATGTATAAAAAAAGTTCGTCAGACCTCGGCAACTTCAACCCATTAATATATGTATAAGAGAAAGTATTTTTATTTTTTCCATTATAAAAAAAAACATTTTGTAATGTGTTACTGGGTGATTATAAAATTAAAGTCCTGAATTAAAATTAATCTTTGCGCTTTGCGGTAAATTTAAATATTGTAAGTTTAGTTCATCGGTAAATATCTGGGAATTTGTATTACCCGCTGATTCGCCACTCTGAAGATAAAAAATATATGTAATGTTCTCAGTATTTTCATGATACCATGTTTCGAAATATTAATATTTCCTTTATATACCTAGATACCTATATCAATATTTGCTGTATTTTACTAAATAACACTGGAAAATATTATGAACTTCCATTCCGTCATCTGAAATAGATCTGAAATAAATTAAAAAATAGTATGCTGTCGTGCATTTATATAATATACACGTAGGTAGATAAGGATACAAATGCCATAATGATAACCAAGTTTTGTGGTTGTACTTAAGTCATGTTATATTTTAGATTTTAGAAAGTAAAATCTGCGATAATTCGTATGACATGTTTAGATTTCCTTATTGATTACTACGCGAGGTGATTATTATTATTATTATTATTACTATTATTATTATTATTATTAAATCTATGCTAGTGACTTTATACTTTAAGATTTAGGATTTAAGGAACCCGAGTGTCCCTGCAGTGAATGATCGTTCTAGTTGAACAAGTTTTGTATCGTGCTTGCATGCTAAAAAATGTAAAGAGATGTTAACCCTTCACTGCATTTTTGTCATTCATATGAGACTGAGTCCAATCTTCTTGTCATAAGATTTCAGTATATATTTACTTTAATTTGAGACGACAATAAGAATTTAGTGAACCGAATTGGGGTTCAGAGTTATGGTATATAAGAGTTCTTGTATAATTTACAAAAAATACATTATTTTAAATAAAAAAAAAATTAAATTGTTTAGCCATCACAATGCTATCGAAATAATGCAATAATAAAAGTCTCTGATAAAAGATGATTCATATTATTCTTACAAAAACACTCTTACTAAATGAAATCAAGTTTTTGCTAACGATGCCTTTTATACTGCTTCATGACTGATCCAAACCGAGAATTAACTTGCAGTAAAGGGTTAAAAGACTAATAAAAATTATTTCAGTAATGTCTATATTTATTGGAGGACTGCATAAAATCTCATACCAGTGTTGGGTAGTATCTAGGTACAAGTATCTAAATTACTAAGTTACGCCTTTGTGAATGATTTTGACCTTTTAGGTAATCTTGGAACAAAAATACCGCCAAAACTATTATTCGCCATCCCCTTGGTTACTGTCAGACACACGCTTTTCATAAATTACAAATGTTTCAAAAATTGCAGATTTTTGTAGAAAAATAATTTTTCTTTCTCTTTTTTTTCTATGCTAATAGTGGATGTAAAACTGTATGTGTAGTAGACATGTTAACTGAAAAAAAATTAACAATTCGATTCGATAAATGCAACATTAATTTTATAGGTACATTTCAGTTACTTTACATTCTTTTGTATAATTTCCTTTCAATAACTGTTATGCTATAAACAGAAATTTTAAAAATTGCACGTAATGGAAGAACAAAAGAATTTTTTGTTCACTTGTCAAAAAATATCGCGTACTTTTTATTTTAACTGATTTCCATCTGTTTAAAAACGTTTTTAATTGGAGGGCCATAAAATTTAAAGCAACTTTAAATGGAAGTTAAGTTATTTTTTCTAATATCTGTAACTGTATCTAGATACTTTCAATAGAGTAACTTATTCAACACTGTCTCATACCTATTTGATGTTTCCTTATCAACTAGATGATGTGTTCTATAAAAATATAACTTAGCTTTTTTGCACTCATATTTATCAAAATTATTTATATAATACATATTTTGCACAGCAAAATCTTAAGATGTCCCTAAATTTTATTATGTATAAGGTTTAAGTGTCTAGCTAAAGATCTATATACTATAATATTCAATCGGAACCAGGTTGTTTGTTGGTTCTCTTGGCTCAAGTCCCGAACGTGACAGTCAGGCCCAAGGATCGCCTCTGTCTATTACAACGAGACGATCTCCCATTGCTTCTTGGGTCTTGGTCTCATTTTTGTGATTACTACTTTATTACATAAAACCACGATAAGCATAATGTAGAATAGACTAGGTTTTTTTTAATTGCGTGAATCTTCTCATACAGTACCGTTAGATGAACTGGCTGATGTGTTGTGCAACTGTCGAATAGTTATTAAAGTAGGCGGTATTGTGATTTGTAATTGACCACTGCGTTCTTTTAAACTGCTTTCTTGAAATGTAAAGAAAGAATTTAAAATTAACCGATTTAACGTGTCATCAAGCGTGTCATCAATATCTTTCTACGAGATCTCTCATTCAAACTTATGTAAACCCTTAATGTTTCAACGTGGGTCTACCTCAGAAATTAGAATGATACCGCGCAGGTCAATATATTTTATTTGACAATTCACTAAAAAGTGAATCTTTATATACTCTTTTGCGATAAATTTGTATACATATTCCACATGTAACCGTCCTTATTAAAAAAAAACAACTGATAATTAATCATTAGTATATACTTCGATATCAAATGCCTTTATAGAATGTGTGTAGTAATGTACGTGTTTGTAATTGTTTCAGATACTCAACCTTCCAAGTAAGAACGTTTTATGAATGAATTTGTATTAAATTTTGATATAAATTGTGTAAATAATTGTCTCCCTATCCATTAAACAAGGATCGTAAAAACTATGACAAGTTGAAGTATTCTTACTTGGAGAAGTCAATGGTGTAATAAGATCCAGTGATAAAAAAAGAAAATTGTACGAAAGTATATGTATTCTTTAAACTAAATCAAGTGACCTTAATAATAAAACTGTCAATTAAAGAGACTGGCTGAAATATTATGTTCTTATTTGTTCCTCCGCATTACCATGTATTGTTCAAAAACTTATGCAGAACAGAAAATTAGGAATTTGCAGCATAAATTAGCACTAATTAAGCTTTTAATTTTGATATAGCACTCTTTGAATTGGACGCTGTTGTAATTATTGTAATTCACTGGGATGAAGTTTGATTGAAAAATCTGATGATTTTTTTTCTACATTCTTTGGAATAAAAATGTATGAAAAAAAGTTTCAAAAGTTCCCGTAACTCAAAATTTTTATTTATTTAAGAGGGCTGTGTTCAGGGCCTTTTAGAAGCATTAAGCTACTCGGTTCTCACTCAGAAAGTTGATTATAAAATATGACATATTTGGTATGCTTGGATTCATAAAAGAATAATCTACTCTTCTAGTTTTCAAATTTGCAAAAATATTGTTTATATTAAAAATATGAATACTCAAAGTTACCCTATTTTTAAAGATAAATTTCTCGAATTGTAATGCATATTTCAAAAATTTTTTAAACCAGAGCGAACGCGCGCTGTCGCGCGCGCGTTTAATTTCCTCTAAAATATTATATTTTATAATTTTTTGTATATATTATTTAATTCATATTTAAAAAAAAATTAAATGGTTATATCAATAACATTTAAATAATATTAAAATAAAAAAATTTCTACATTTTAAAAATAATAACCCTTTTTTTCATTTTAATTTTTCATAATAATTTAATAATAATAATAAAAATTTTGTTTATTAAAAATATCATAAATTATTTGAATAATTCTTTATAAACATAATTTTTAATAATGTTATTTTCTCTCTGCTATTCCAAAAAAATTTTTAATGATTGCCAAGATCTGACTCTTGAAAATGCCACATACAATTGTCCATGATTGAATACATCTTTACGAAGATCTATCTATACAATGTCCCCTGCCTTATGACCTGTTAAAATCCTACACCTTAGAAGATTATTTGCAAGTTCAAGTATGTGTTCCGTTACATAGACCTTCGTTGAAACAAATATTACGAATTAACATAACAATGCAGTTTTTTCTTAATCGTAATTCATGAGGTGGAAGATTGGTTGGTTCCAACGTGTTTAAGTATTCTGGAAGTATTGCATTATTTATATCTCCATTATCACAATCTTGAACACTGTCTACTGGTGTAAGGGGGCGAGAATTAAGGACGGCTTCAACTTCAACCACGTACGTATGGAGCTGTTCATATGTTAAGAGAGTGTTTTTCGCTATTCTTGTGAAATGGTGTTTGAACGATTTTACCCCCGCTTCCCAAAGACCGCCGAAATGTAAAGCTCTTGGAGGTATAAAATTCCAGGTAACTTCTTCCTCCGCCAAATATTGTTTGATTTTTTCGTCTTTATGTAAAATATTTATTTGTTTGTATAATTCTTTTACTTCTGAATTTGCACCAACAAAATTCGTGCCGTTATCAGAATGTATGGATGAAGCCTGCCCCCGACGAGCAAAGAAACGTTTTAAACAAGCTATAAAGGCTTCTGTTGATAAGTCATTAGCGAGTTCCAAATGAACTGCTTTGGTCGCGAAACATACAAAAATAGAAACATACGTTTTTATCTGAGTTCGATTCCTACTTCGATGTTCCTTTGTGAAAAAAGGGCCACAGTAGTCCACTCCCACGTGAAGGATAGGTCGATTGAAAGTTATTCGCTTCTGTGGCAAGTCGCCCATGGGATATTTTGACTCTCGCGGTTTTGCTCCAAAACATGTCACGCATTGTCTTATGACATGTCGAGTGAAATTTCGCCCATCTAGCGGCCAATATGTTTCTCGAATTCCGTATAAAGTGGCATTGACCCCCGCGTGTAAAAGTTTAACGTGCTCGTCTCGTATAATAATTTTAGACAGGTTATGGTTTTTTGGAAGCACAATCGGGTGTTTCTGTATTTCAGGAAGATCAGCGCGATTTAGTCTTCCTCCTACCTTAATTATGCCTTGATCTAAAAAAGGGTTGAGGCAAAGAAGAGGACTTTTGGGGTCCAGATCCTTTTTATTTTTTAATGCGTTCAGTTCACTCGCAAACGCGTCTGCTTGGATCTTTTTGAGGATTGCTCTGTGCGCCAAATACAATTCTTACCGTGAAAGGGGGCCAAGTGATCGAGACTCTTTGTCTTTATTCCTTGCGTTTTTTAGGAACCTAAGACAATAGGCGACCGTCACTTTGAGTCTTCTAAAATTGCTGTATTTTCTCCAAAAAGGCAGTTCTTCTTGTGTAATTTTTAATGACACAGTGGGTAGAATTGAGTCTTCGTCTGTACCATTCTTGAAATTGAATTTTGGCCAAAAAGATTCATCTTTATATAGCCACTCAGGCCCATGCATCCACAAATCGTTAGTTAAAAATTCTGGTGGATATTGGCCGCGGGAAATGAAATCCGCAGGGTTCTTATGTGTTCGCACATGATGCCAATCCTGAGGCAAAGTTGTTGCTTGAATAATTGCAACTCGATTTGCCTCGAAAGTTGGTAAAGTATGTGGAGGACTATTAATCCAGTTCAATACGATTGTTGAGTCTGACCAGAAAACCGTCTTCGCGAACTTAATTTGAAGCGACTGGATTGCTGCGTTATATAATTGCACGAGCAACGTAGCCGCACACAATTCTAATTTTGGTAAGGATTTTGTTTTTATAGGAGCAACACGCGATTTTGAGCAAATTAAGGTGCTACGGTGTATACCCTGTGAATCTGTAGATCGAAAATATAAGCAGGCACCGTAAGCCTTTTCGCTTGCGTCGCAGAATCCATGCATTTGTACCTCTTTTGCGTTTTCACAAGTAATACATCGGGGATACTTGACGCAATTGAGCGAAGGTAGTTGATTTTTATAATTGGCCCATTCATCGCAAAGTTCTTTTGGAACTGGATCATCCCAGTTCAATTTCAGTTTCCAGAACTGTTGAATCATAATTTTGCCAACAAGAATCACTGGGCCTAACAGACCTAAGGGGTCGAATAATTTTGAAATTTCGGAAAGTATTGCCCGCTTCGTCGCTTTATGTGTAGAGTTATTTAAATTAATTGTGTATAAAATGGAATCGGTTCCAGGTTCCCAATGAATTCCTAACGCTTTTATTGTTTCTGTGGAATCTAATGAAAAGAATTTCTCAGGGGATTCATTCGATGTTTTGCGACACAATTCAGGACAATTCGATGCCCACTTTCGGAGGTTAAATCCACCGCGTCTCAATAATTGAATTAAATCATCTCTTAGACGATGCGCCTCTTCCAATGATTGTGCGCCGGTTAGAAGGTCGTCGACGTAAAAGTCGCGCTTCACAATCGCAGATGCGACCGGGAACGACTCTCGTTCATCTTCAGCGAGTTTGTGCAGAGTGCGAATCGCGAGAAACGGTGCGCATGCTGTACCAAAGGTAACAGTCTTTAATGCGTATATTTTGATTGGATCATTTGGATCCTTTCGCCGTAAGATTCGTTGGTGAAGGCTATCTTCGGCTGAGACTCGAACTTGCCTATACATTTGTTCAATGTCGGCAGTCATTGCGTAAGGAAATGCTCGGAAACGAGTTACCATGGAGAAAAGGTCTTCTTGTATAGTTGGACCTACCAAAAAACTATCATTTAACGAGACACCAGTCGACGTTTTGGCGGAACCGTCGAACACGACTCGGACTTTTGTCGTCAGGCTGTCTGCTCGTATGACAGCCTGGTGGGGAAGATAGTAACCTGGCCTTGAAATCTCCTGGTTATCTAGAAGAGCTATGTGATTTTCTTCAAAATACGTCTGAATGCACTTTGCATATTGTGACTCCAAATCTGAATTTTTTGCGAGTCTTTTTTCAAGTGCATAAAAACGCTGAAATGCGGTATTTTTTGAATCCCCGAGATTTTCTTTATATGAATTGAAGGGTAGCCTGACTTCATAACGACCAGACTCATCCCTCTTTGTTGTATTGTTATAAAAGGCCTTGGCTGCATTTTCTTCGTCTGAACGCAGTTTTGACGAGGTTTCCTCACCCAATTCCCACAATATCGGCAACTCGTGAAACTTTATGAGATTGCATGATATTTCGGATGGATGTTCCAATCTTGATCTGGATTTTTCAGGACTGATGTACCGTCCAGCAAAGATCCAACCAAATTCGGTTTCTTGGAGGATTCCTGGTTGATTTTTAATCTTAATTTTACCAGCGCGCATAAGGTGATAGAACTGTTCTGCACCAACCAGAATATCGATTTCTGCTGGTTGGTGGAACGCTGGATCGGCCAAAAATAAATTATCAGGGATTCCTAATGTGTTTTTGTCAATGGATATTGTGGGCATAAGCCCAGAAATTTCGTTGAACACCAGAAACGACAATTCCATTTTTGCTTTACTATAGCGTGATTTTATTTTGGTGGAAGCGACGTATTTAATTCGAGATTCTATATTTTCCACTCCTTTCAACTTCGTATTTACTTCTTTTTTATGCAAACCTAAAACGTTAGCTAGTTTCTCAGTCATAGAATTGCACTGAGAGAATTACTTGTTCTTGGGGCCGAGTGTGAAAATTGTTCGAATTGGCCATGCACTGAGACGTGACAGTCTGTGAACATGTCTCGGTTTCTACGTCATTTTCATGGTGAAAATGCAATAGTGTATTGTGTCGTTTTTGGCATTTCCGGCATGGGCCTCGTCGGCAATCTATTGTTTTGTGATTTGCAAGAAGGCAATTGTGATATAACGATGATTTTTTAACGAAATCGTAACGCTCTTGTGGTTTCATATTTTGAAATTGCTCACACGCATAGAGCTGATGGTTCCCTTTGCAGAAGACGCATGATGGTTGAGGTTTCTTTGACGTGAAATTCTGAGAAGCAGCTAAACATGTCTGTTGGGATCGACCTTGATGACGCGAGTATGAGTTTTTGTGGGTCAAACATTGAATTTTCTGCGTTTCTTTTGGCTTTTGACCGAACTCTTGGTTTTGAATAAGCGATCTGTGTTCTAAAAATGAGATCATGTCTTTTAAGGTAGGGAGATCTCTAGTTCCCACTGCTTCTGCCCATCTTTCCCGCAAGTATGAATTCAATTTCTGACGGATTATATAAATTAAAATTGAATCCCAATAATCAACTGGATGATTAAGTGCTTTGAGGGCTCGAATTTTTTTTTGTACCTGATCTAAAATCGATTGAACAGGAAATTCTTTTGAAACTTGTGGAATTTCAAACAACCCCTTTAAGTGACTATTCACAATGAAATTTCTATTATCATAACGCGTTTTCAAAAGATCCCATGCTACTTGATAATTATCATTGGTGATTTCTAATGAAGCTATAACTTTCGCCGCTTCGTCCTTGAGGCAAGCTTTTAAATAGTGGAATTTCTGGATGGGAGCAATGAAAGGGTTATCGTGACACATGGATTTGAAAGAATTGTGGAAAGTTAGCCATGTGTCATAGCCTCCATGAAAAGTAGGTGCCTGAAGCTTAGGAAATTCAAACCCGGAGTTATAATGCATCGTAGAATTCGAATTTTGAAAAGATTGCTGGCGATTATCAACATTCAATCGACCTAAATTTCCTGACTGCGGTTCTGAAATGCACGCAGGCGGATCGTGACTAAAGGCGGATTGTTGTGTTTGACTCGAGATCATAATTTCATTTAAATTTAATTCTGATGTCGTGGAAGGTGGGATCGCGACTGATGATGGTGAGAAATAAGGATTTTTGATGTATTGTCTAAATACACCGGCGATTGTGTGGTACCTATTTTCAAAGGACTCTCTTTCAGAATCGACATTAGATATTATATCTTCTTCCGTGGCATGCTCGTCGAGTTGAGACTGGATGTTTTCAAATTCATCCCACAATTTAAAATGTTTTTGTAGACGTTGCTCTAGATTAAGAGCCGCAAAGTTCGTGTTTTCGTTGATATTCGCGATAACATTTTCGGCAAAAGTTAACTGGCGTTTTATAATTCTGCGAGACTTTTTTAATCCAACCGTTCGTTCATCCGTGGAAGGCGCTGGAGCGTTTTGGTTATCCGGCATTTTGTTTATATTTTTGAAATACTGAACTCTTCTTTTTTGTACGTACGCGATAGAGGTTGAGAAAAAGGGAACGGGATTGATATGGGCAATTCACTTGACTTACTTGAGTCTGGTTGATGAATCTCGTTGATTACTGGAACGGCTAGCTGAATAGTATTCTGCAACTGCGTCGTTGTTTCAAATGCTTCTCTTTTGAACGTGAAAGTTCAACAATCTTATAGAGAAGGATGCGGTGCGTAGAAGCTTCTTCCTGGGTGGTGCTGGCTGACTTCGTAGTTTTGGTAACTTGTCGACGAAGGCACAGTTTCTCATAATTTCCAGATTGTATAAAAAATAATCCGGCTCGAAGGACCAAAAATGTTGGGATCAAGGAAAAGGTTATAAGACACTTCACTCTCGATTCGGTTTATATGTTTTACTGTATTTATTGAAGGAAGAACTTATTTAAAAAAAGACCGCAAGGCGAGACTGAGCTTTACTTGTCGCGTTGAAGGCTCAAAGGTATCTGCTCTCTACAAAACGAAACTTGATTTTCGAGACTCTTACTTGCTAAGGTGGAGAGGGTTTTTAAAAACAGCTTTTATTGACTCGATTTCCTGTTGGCGACAATTGGTCGACCTTCCCATTACAGATTTTGGAAGGCCCGACCTTGGGTAGACTCATTTATTAGGGCCTCGTAGCCTTTATGGAGGCAAGGTATGCTGATTTATAGATGCTGATCTTAAGCTAGGATGATTACTATAATAAAATAATCTATGCATCTTAACGATGATGGATTTTCCTTTATAACCAGCGCTATGCATTTTTAGTACACTGAGAACTGTCCCTTTTCGGAATCCAGGTACAAAGGTCAGAAGAATTGCTAAGTGAAAGTGCGACATAAACTTAATAGTGAAATGCGATTTTATCTTCAAACTCAAAGAATTGTTGCGACGCAACATTTTTATTTAATTTTTATATTGAATTAGACCTACTTCTTCATGTTCAGTAATTTTTATTTTGTCGTCTAAAATAAAATTTCAATCTGCCTCTCCAATTCACTTATTTGTGGCATTGTTGTAAAGTTACTAATATCTGAGTTTTCATAAGAATTAATAATTATTTATCTCCAAATAAGACCTTCTGTATGCTTCTTCTATATTATAATTCCTTTGTAAATCCTGCGACATAGCATCTTTAAATTGTTCAAATAATTCTTCGGGATTGATAGGTTGACAATATATTAAGATGCGAACAAATAAACGTCTTAATTGTTTCGGCATCATCCAAACTTCTCCCTCTGTCATAGCACGACCCCATTCTTCATCATCTTCAATGAGACCTAATGCTGAACATATTTACTTTGAAAATTATCATAAGTATGTCCATTAACAGTTCTTATATCTTCGAAACATGTAGCCCCTTTAACTGTTATTAATAATAGTCTTAGATGAATTAGTTCTATTAGTGTTGGACCTACAGAATACATTTGTCCAATAATCTTGAATTGTGATTTTCGTTTTTGCCAACCTGATACATTTGATTCATTTTTTTTAAAATACGTAATAAGACGGAATCTCAGAATATGTTAATTCTTTCGCATCACAATCACGTCTATTTAAATCAAAATAACTCATTAGCATATTTTCTTTTTCTAATGCGCTTCTTATAGTATTTTCACTTCCAGCATCATCAATCGTTATAGTTTGCTGATTAGGTAAATTTACTGGTAATCTAATAACAGCATGACTTAGGATCCATTGAACTCACAAGTTTAATTTCTTTTGTTCGCTTATTATGTATTGTTACATAAGATTCAGGGATATCGCCGTCAGCAGTCGTACTGAAAA
>JAUESI010000038.1:7040415-7061899 GCA_032275145.1 Synergus laeviventris | reverse complement strand
CTGAGACTCGATTTGGGAAAGTTGGATGAACAATAGTACCAGATGTTGCTTTATAGAGAGGTCGGGTATAGCTCGACTTTTTCAGAGTGAGGAAAATTTTTTTGCTGTGAGTAGGCGTGCCAAAGGTCTGCTTTAATATTTTTCCGCCAGGATCAGTAGTTTCTTGCCTCAAAATTACTGCTGGAAGACATGTACTGTTCTCGTATTTTTTCATATTTAATGAAATGCAATCTTTATTCTAAATATAGTAACTTATTTGCAAAGAATCAATCTATGCTTATTATTTTCAACATTTTTGAAATATGCATCGCAAATTCGAGTAATTTGACTTTAAAAGTAGGCTAACTTTGCGGGCTTCCTAGTACATTGTAGAAAGGATAGAAAAGGATATAGATGATTATAAGAAGGATAGATATGGATAGGAAAGTAGGTATATTAAAAAGAAAGGCCCGGAAGTTCATTGCAAAAGGGATAGAAAATGATTGATTAGGATAAGCGAAGAATAAGGAAAGATTGGCATGGATAGGTGGAGGATAGGAAATGCTTGGTGAAGATAAACGAAGGATTCGAAAAAATAGAAAAGCATAGATTCAAAAGGAAAGATATTATTGTAGATTAAACAAGAGATAAAAGTAGATTGGTAACGATTGGGAAGGATACAGTTTTCCTTTCTATTTCAATCCTCAAGATTGAAAAAAATCCAAATAGATAGACTTCTTTTTACTTCCAACAGGGTGCACGTCGCGTCGAGTTTAGGAGGCAAATGGCCTAATTTTACTAGAATATATTTATTATTGCGAGAGTAAAGTTGATGGAACTAAATTTACTCTTATGGCCTTTCTAAATTTCCGTGACTTTTCGTTTAAATCTTCTAATTTCTGTTTTTGCATCTTTTAATCTTCGAAAACCTTTTTAATTTATCTACATTTTCCTTGAGTTTTTAAAATCTTTTCAAGCATTAAAGTCTCTCCAAATTCTTTAAAATTTTCATTGAGAAATCTTTTCCAATTTCTCAAATTAATGTCATTAGACAGTGTGAAGTATTATTATTATTATTATTATTATTATTATTATTATAGCTAAGGTACCCATTGATATCAGAGCGATAGTCCCCTTGAGCCCTCGACATGGATTATTTTCACAAGGAGATCGCGTTACTGGTCTATTCAAAGTCTCTCAAAATAGCCCGAGGAATACATTAATTTTTTCGACCCACTCCATAAAATTTTAAAAGACCAATTTTTAACGCAACATATTTATTTATAGTTATAGAGTGTGTATATAATATTACGGCAGACGAAGAAGTCGCGTTCTTTAACATATCTACAGGTTATCTCCGCATTCATTCATGTACACGTTTTAAAATATATTCACAATAATAACCAGATGGCGCATACTATATTGTCATCACTTTATCGAATCAAGCTGACAGTTCAATAGCACATAAAAGGACCATCACATTTTCATGAATATTTGCGTTGTTTAAAGTTCATGGTCAACATTTTCACTATTGGTAAAAGAACGAAAAACGAATTAACATTGATCTTACTTTTCAATCGTTACAATTTATAATATAAAGATTGAATCATAAGATAGCCATTGTACACTTCTATATATATACATTATGCAGCTGAAAAAATTCATTCCTAAATCGGAGAAACCGTCCTTAAACAGATTTTTTTCGATTAATGCATTTGGAAGTCCAGCTTACGGTAAAATGATGTCTGTATTGTACATTTTCTAAAATTCTAAACAAGTTCTGTTTTTATGATAAGCTCGACGGTTAGTGCGAATGCAGCAACGTAATACTTGGATTGAGAAACGCGAAATCTAGACTAATGAAAATACATTTTTTCAAAATTTGATCCTTGTATACTCATTGGAAAATTTACCGGTGGAGCTGTCAATATGAACATAACTACGCCTAAATACTGTCGATAAAAATACATGTGTACTACAGCATTTTGTGTAACGTAATGCAGGTTGAGAAATTTAACTGAATCGAAAAATTTGTATATATGTAACAAAAGCGTGGGAGCTGAATTTACCTTAGATTCGTTGTGTCATATACGACTATACGCGGTACGATTTTTATTAACGGATGAAAAATTATACCATATACATGATTCTAATTAAAGTGAAGATATTCAATTTTTAAAAATATATTTTGCTTCAAGGTTGATACTTTTTAGAGAAGTAAATGAGTCCACTTTTAAAAAAATGTAACATTGACACTATAAGATTTACATTTTAAAATATATAAATCTGAGACTATAGTAAATAATATTTAGTGATTCCTAACTATGTAACAAAACTTTTAGAGAAAACTAAAATAGTACTGTCAACTAGGGTTCATTGGAGGCGTAGTTTTGCAGTTGGCGTAAAATTATTAAGAACAAAATAAAGATATATAGGTATATACAAAGATTGACAGAAAGTAGATTTTTTTTTTGAAACTTATGAAGTTTCTAGACTTAAAGTCGTTTTAGAAAATTTTACATCTAGATTAGCCCTTCAAAATAAACATACTGCGAAGTTACCATTTTGTATTTTTTTTCTTCCTTTCCGTAGAATTTATTCGTAAAATCTTTGGCGGTAAACGAGTATACCGTAATGTAATCTAAATTTAGAAGAACATTATTTAAAAAAAAAAACAGGTATGTACGCAAAGTTTGTACAAATAGGTACATTGACAGTTCTCTTTAATAATATATTATGCTTCATCACCAGACTTTCTACTGTGCAGACTCTTTTCATGATTCTATAAAAATATTGTTTTCCATCTTAACAGATTTTTTATTTTTTAGATTCAGCATTTAAAATCGAATAAATTGAATAATATACCTGAGACTCGTACAACTTCTTACAACTTTAACAGATTCACTCAAACTCAATTATAGATCGTGAATTCAGATTTGTCAAGGGGTTGCATCTATTTGTGTAGATGTACACAGATTTTTCTCTGCGTGCAGAAATAATAGGTTTTTATTTTTCCCAATCGAAAATTCGTGTGACAATCAATTAAATAAGCCGATGCCAAATTGTTTGCCGAATTTATTATTGGTTTGGCGTTAATGACTAAACTTTATTGTCGACCATGTCTACGTTTATTTTGTAATAAACGTATGGATAATAATCACTTTGGCCAAAGCCCAAGCCTGGAATGTCTACACTCTGCAAATAAATATAAGATAAGCGTTAAGCATTCACATGTGTATACGAGTAAAAAATCTATCAAATATACATACTAGTATAAATATATACTGAAAAAAGGTAATCCTTACATCTTGATTTCCACCGGAAGCTGTTGCAGAAGAATCGAGATGAGCATAAAGTTGATTTAAAACGTCGCGTAAACGCTTTGTACTCTTTTTATGTGGATGGAGAAGAATTGCTTGAAAATTCACTGGCAAGCCATACCTAAGAGTGGTAAAAGTCACTTGATCATTATTAATCAACAACAACAAATAAAAACATCAACTAAAACTACAATAGTAGCCACAAGCACTATATGGAGCTTAAATTTAGTACCTTAAAACTGATTCTACAAATACACGTAGAGCTTTTACATGAATCCAGGCACAAAAACATTCGCTGAAATTCACTTTCAACCAACGAACAAGAGGTCCAAATTGTTTTTTCTTGTCCGTTACTAGCTTGGTTATTTCATTTTTGCCTAAAATGCAAGAGTTGAAAGGGTATTTAAATACAAGTGTGTACTTAAAAATAGATATAAATATAACATGCTTAAAATTTCAATTGAAATTTGATATTTCTCTTTGCAAACTATCACACTAACCAGCAGCAAGTTCCTCCTCATTATACGTAAAGTCACGAACTATAAATTTCTTTTCACGGGCATGTAACTTAAATTCTTCAGTTACTTTTTTAAATAAGGTTACCGTGAACAACCCATATTCCGCATCTTGTGTAATAAGCTGCGAGCTGCGTGGGACAATCATGTCCGTTAACTTTTCATAAACAGCGTTCCAGTCATTAAAACTTGCCCTTAAATATACAAAAATTGATTGTTACTAGCAAACCAAAACGCTTGCTATGTGACATTTTAGAGACATTTGTTTAAATTGCTTTCTTACAGATGAATTTCAATAGATTTCTAGAAATTTTAATTTAGGATGTTGACTATTTTCAAGTAATTTTTATGAAATTTAGAGGATTTTTTAGGCTTTTTAAAAGATTTCATAGAATTTCAAAGGATTTCAGGATACTTCTTGGAATTGTGAGGAATATTGAGAGGTTTCTAAGAATTTTAAGAGATTCCAATGAATTTTAGGCGATTTTGAATGTTTTCGTGAATTTTCGAGGAATTTTAAGAGAACTCAAGAATTTTTATGATTTTCGAAAGATTTTGTAGAATTTAAAACGATTTCGAAGGTTGTAAAATTTTAAGGTATTTCAAGTGATTTTTCTAATTTTTAAGGGTTTAATGGAATTTGATGAGATTGATGATTATTTAAGGGATTTTAAATCTTAAGAAATTTCAAGAGGTTTTTTCTAGGAATGTTTAGAGATTTTAAAAAATTTTAATACATTAATCATTTTGAATGTTTTTGCAGATTTTTAAAGGGTTTCAAGAGGTTTCTATCTAGGAATTTTAACAAATTTTAAGGGATTTCGAAGGTTTTCGTGAAAGTTTAAGGGTCGAGCAAACCAATACGCGCGCGATTATATTGTTTTCCTTCTTTATACAACCTCAAAACATTCAAAAACCAAGGGAAACGATGGACTTAAGAATTTAGGGAGGATGGATTTGAAAATAAATTACAAAAATCGAGGGGTTGACGACTCGTGAAATCATCAGGTATACACTCGCATAGAAATCTACTGAATTCTAAAGAAATAGCTGATATCTCCTGAAATCTCCAGAAATCTCTAAAGTCACTGGAAAATGCTTGAAGTCGTTTGAACTCACTCAATGTCACTTGAATTCTCCTTAAATCACTTGCAATTCTTTAAAACGCCTTAAATTTCTTTAGAATTACTTTTAATTCTTTCATCACTTTAAAATCTCTTGAAATGTTGGGATACCCCTTAAAATAACTTAAACTGCTTTAAAATTGCTTATAAGTCCATGAATCCTTAAATTAATTCTTAAAATTATTTTAAGTCTTTTAAAATTTTTTAAATAACTTCACAAATAATTTTTATTTCCTTGAAATTCTTTGAATCATTTAAAATTCTTTAAAAATACCTACTAAACCTCTGCAAAACCCGTTTAAAATCTGTAAAATCACTTAAAATAACATAAAATCCTTTGAAATATCTCACAATAACTTAAAATACCTTAAAATGCTTTTAAATTCTCTAAAAATCCATGAATTCTTTAAAACCGCTTAAAATTTTTAAGTCTTTTAAAGTTACATAAAAAACTTAAAATCCTTTGAAATTCTTTGAAATGCCAGAAAATTGTTTATAATTTCTTAAGGGACTCAAAGTTTCTTAAAATCACTTCAAGTGACATAAATTCAGTGAAATCTCCTAAAGTCAGTGAATTCATATAAAAACAAATGAATTCATATGTAATCAAGTGAATTCATTTGAAATCGATGGTTCTTTTGAAATTTCCTGAAGTCAGTGAAATCTTCTAAAGTTATATTGCAATATCCTGAAATATCTTGAAGTCAAAATTATATGTAACTATCGGTTGAGTTGTCAACTCCTTTACTAAAATATAATTTAATCTGACAAAATTAATCATACTTACTTTGGAACAATTACAAGCAGAGTGGATAAGTATTCGCTGTCAAGTATAAAATGCTCCTTTTTAACCAAATCAGCCAAATTACGGGTAAGCAAACTTCCTCTGTAAAAATAAAGTATTTAGTGTCTGTGTATGTGTGTATAATGTATATATACTATATACAATATACATACATAACATATGATGATTTATACATAATGATTTATAATGATTATATAATGAAATATATAATGATTTTTACAACATACGTTTGTTTCTTTTCCAGATTTTGCAAACTACCCTTCAAATTATTATAAGTAGTAGACTTCGTCTTTAGATCTGCATCAATCTGTCCAACTTGTTTGCTGATGATATCAGCAATATTTCTCAACGATTGTTTAATTGGATACTTGGCCATGTCCCATTGAAATCGAGTTATGTAGGTCGGGAGATCACCTGATATCACAAAAAACTTAATGCAATTTCAATAATTTAAGGAGTGTTTTTCTATACTAAGATTTGAAGGTATGCTTCCTTTTAATATATAGGTGGCTGTATGGACATGCATTTTGGTATTAAAAAAAAAATTCTCTGCTAAATGATTTAGAAAAAAAAGTGATTTAATCGATCTATGCAATGCTCTACTTAAAATGTCAATAAATATTAAGGACATATAGCAATTACCTCATCAGAAAATTCAGTTTCATTTGAATTTGCTCATATGGAAATTACCGCACATCATAATAATAATAATTAAGAACAACTTGAAATTGGAATATTAAAAATGGTTTTATTGATGCACTATTGTGTGTGGGTATGTGTGTATGTGTGTGTGTAATGATAATGAAGGTAAAAAAGTTAATAAAATCAATTGAAAAGTTGAAAATTTATCTTGCACTGAGAAATGCGATCAACGTTTATAGCATGCAATCAGTAATACAACATGATATAATAATAAAATGAAAGAAATTTTTACAAGAAGTGATTTACTTAATCAGGGTGGCGATTCGGCGGATGATTTCAAATTTCCGGACATTTTCCGGTTTTTCAAGGTCAACTTAAAGTAATATATTCATATTTACCGCGAAGCGTAAATATTTCTTTTATTTCATGACTTTCATTACAAAACATTCTGAAACACAATAGAGTAAAAAGTACAGTTTTTTGTACGTTTGTACAATACAAAAAATAAAATAAAAATTTTTCTCTCCTATATTATTGGATTGAAGTTGCTGATGTCTAGTCTGAAGAACTTTCTTTATTTTATTTTTTTATATTTATTAGATTAAGCATATACAAAAAAATTCTCAAAATCATTTTATTTTTATTTATTTAATATCAGTAATTTATCCGGCGTTGTTCGGGGTTTTAAGATATTTTAAATGACTTGAAAGAATTTCAAGAGATTTCATAGTGACTTTAAGTGATTTTAAGAAATTTAATTTGATTTTAATGAACTCTATAAGGAATTTCAAGAAGGAATTCAAAAGATTTTAAGGTATCTCATAGGATTTGAAGTTTGACAGATTTGAACATTTTCTTAAAAAATTGTACGTGTTGTTGTGAAATTAAAGGGATTTCAAAAAATTCTCAAAAATTACAAAGGATTTTGTGGAACTTAAAAGAATTTCTTTTGAAATATTCAGTAATTTTAAAGCTTGGAATTAAAGTATTTAAACCAAATTCGAGAGATGCTAAGAGATTTTGATTGATTTTGGAGATTTAAAGGGATTTTTTTAAATCTTGGAATTCTTTTAATTCTAAGAAAACCTAAGAGGTTTCAAGAAATTTGAAGGAACTGCAAAAGATTTTTAGAAAAGTTCAAGATAGTTTAAGAGTTTTCAAAAGAGTTTTCATAAGATTTCAAGAGATTTTTGAAGAGCCGATGGGTTGAAGTTGCTGACGTCTAGTCTGCCGAACTTTCTTTATTTTATTTTTTTTTACATTTATTGGATTAAGCATATTAAAAAATGTTACCAACACCATTTTATTTTTATTTATTTACTATCAGAAATTTAGCCTTCGTTGCTCAGATTTTTAAAAAAGGTCAAAACAGTTTAAGGATTTTCAAGCGTTTTCACAATACTTCAATTGATTCTAATGTAAGGGAAACAAAATAAGATCGCTTAAAATTACATTAAATTCTTTTAAATGTTTTTAATCTGCTCTAAATGTCTTTAAATTGTTTAAATTATATTTAAATTCTTTGGAGTTCATTAAAATCTCTAGAAATATCTTTAAATTCTTTCAAATTTGTTGGAATTAGTAAAAATGTCTTGAAATCTTGCGAAATTTTTTAAAAAACCTTCTGATAACTTTTTTCAACTCTATTGAAAATCCCTTTAAATCTCCAGGATCAAGCAGTCTATTAGCATCTCTTGAATTTGGTTTAAATCCTTTATAGCCTTTTATCCCCTGAAATAAATCTCTTGAAATCCCTTAAAATTCCATAGAATCACTTCAAATATTTTGCAATCCTTTAAAGTATTTTAAAAATTTCTTTAAATTCTATGAAATCCGATGAAATCTCTTAAAATTCCGGGGAACTTCGAGTAAATTTCTGCTAGTTAATAAATACAAATTATGGATTTTCAGGACTTTGAAAACTTTTTTTTATCTTTTTATTAGAAAAAATCTAAATAATATAAATAAACTCCTGGTTTTTAATTTAAATTTCCGGTCAACTCGCCACCTTGTTAATACTTAAAAAGTGTACTTGTTTTACCATTACAAGGTTAATTACAGTTAAAAGTAGAACACTGAAAAATGGTCTACATATTCTTTATAAAAGAAACAGTGTTTAAAATTTTTTGGTGGGATGAATTTAATGTATGTCGATAATGTAGTTTACAAGACATTTGTAACGTTCCGCAAAGGAAGGGATCACCTTTGCGGGTGAATAGGCGAATTTTGTAAAAAGGGCAATAAGCGCTCCACGAAGACAAAAAAAAATGTATTTCAGGAATTAACTGTACGTGTTTTCAATGCGCGCAGTGGAGCGATTGTCACTCTTCCTGTAAAATTCGCCTTTCAGATTGGGCTGAAGTATCAGACATGTAATCTAATGAAAAAAAATTTTTTTTTAAATTTAACTGATAAGTACTAGATATTTAGAGAATAGCTCAAAAAAAAGCTTTTTAGTAGAACATTTTAATGTGCATTAAGCTATACAAAATTGCAAACCTTCACAAAGAACGATTTTCTTAAAACACATCATTTTCCTGCAAAAATGAAATGAGTCACAAATGGCACATTTAATCATTTTTATTCGCAAATAGACCATCAAAACGCGACCTTCCGCACAATAATTGTCAATTTTGGCAGTGTTTGAAACATAGTTGAAATATAATAAAATTTAATTGAAATAATTGTTATATAACTGGTATATAACGGCTATATTCGCGGTATATAACTGTTATATCCATGTTATATAACGGTTATATTCGTATTATATAACTGTTATATAACGTTTTTTTTTTGTTTTTTAAGGATATTGCAATTTTGTGTGGCTTAATGAACATATATTAAAATGTTCTATAAGCTTATTTTAGTACCTTTTTTCCAATTATATTTATCAGTTAAAGTTTAAAAAAATTATTTTAGTCAGATTAGATGTCTGATACTTCAGCCCAATGCCTTTCAGTCATCCTAAGGTCCCTTCCCTTGCTGAACGTCACATCTTAATTAGATGCACGTGTTTAGTTATTCCATTGAAAATAATTAAGTATTGCAGTGTTAAAAAGTAAGCCAAGCAGCATCTTTCTCAAAGCAGATGTAATAACTGAAACGTAAAAGAATACCTATACATATTTCATGTGATACTTTATGCACAAAGACAGAAATACTTTCTTTTCGCATTGTGATTAGATAGTACATGATAGTACCCATATGGGCACATGGGAATTAGCGTATTTATTCTATGCTTGGTTCTACCAGTTAGAATTATGATATATTTTTTAATTCAACGCAGAATATGTGACTCTTTTGGGAATGAGATGCATAAGGTATTCAAGTGGTAAACTACTAATGTAAAATATAGCTTACAACTCAGAATTTTATGCATCTAAAAGAACAATATGGCTTTAAGGCATTGTCATGCAACATTATTGACAGTCAAAATCTACTAGGGTCATGCAAAACAACCTGGGCATCTGTTGTACCGATCGAAATTCATTAATTTGTTGATTGTGTGGACACTATATTTGTTATTCTGTTCATTTGTTACTATGTATAGTGAGTTAATGTATAACTCTTACTTTGTTTTGTATTATATGTATCGTTTGTACAGTATAGTCAATTTGTAAAAATTATAACAAATATTACAAAGCAACATTAACGAACTACAAAAAGTAGGCAGATACCAACTTTTCCTACCAACAGTTTATATAGTAACTGCTTTAGAACGTTATTCACAAATCGAATAGTGAATGCTTTCTATTATATGGTGGGTAACAGAGTCTTGTATGCCTCACCCTTGCGCGTATCTCAGATTTTTTAGCGAAAAGTCCGTCAACTGATTTTGATTATTTATTGAACACGTTATTTTTTCTTGCATAAAAGTATCGATGAAACCTGAACTTTTCAATTGTGGGTAGCTTAAATTTTATTTCATAATATAAAACTCAGTCTCTAATCATTTTCGTAATTGCGCTTTTTGAAGATATTTCTTCTAATTAAGTTTTTACTTATTTGTGCTTTCGATGAATAACAACGATACATTACTTAAATAGAGGACGTTGAAAAGTAACTAAGAAACGAAAAAATAAATAAGTAAAACAAATGGAGTCATCTAAATGGAATGGCTATGTGATTGTGGTTACTATAGAAGACAAAGTGAATCAACGAAGGAAGCGAAGCAAAGGATTGTGAAGACGATTGTTAGGATCGTGCACTGTGCTCATCGCATTGAACCTATCGACTGGTCCATGTCACTTGTAATTAAGTTCCAGTTACACTGATCATTAAAGATTTAAGTTTAGAGTACTCCGAGGGGTTGACAGCTCAATCGATGGTTGTATACCTACTTCTGACTATACCAAGATATTTTAGACTAGGACAATGACTTTAAGAGATTACACTGTTGTAAATTAATTTGAAGTCATTCAAATTCATTTTAAGTGATTTAAAATTATTTTAAATGGTTTTAGATGAATTTAAGGGACTTTGATCGATTTTAAAGAATTTTAAGGAATTATAAGTGATTTTACAGATTTTCAAAGAATTTTTAGTGATTTTGAAGAATTTTAAGAGATGTTATGTTAAGTGCTATTAAGATATTTCAAGGGACTTCAAAAATTTTTTATTGTTTTAAGTGAGTTTACAGGTTTTTAAGGGATATTACAGATGTTTAGTATTTTTAAAGAATTTTAAATGATTCTATAAAATTTCAAGGCATATCAAAGAATTTCAAAGGGTTTTAAGTGATTTAAATCATTTCAAGACTTTCGAGTGTCTTCAGATTTAGATATTTCAGAAGAATTCAATAACTTCGAGAGATTTCAAGTGATTTCAGGAGAATTCAATCGACTTCAAAAGTCTTCAAGTGACAGATGAATTCAGATATTTTAGGAGATATCAGATATTTCTGCAGAATTGTACACCTGATTTCACGAGTACCTGCAACTATAATAATTTCTTTTATATAAATACTGCAATAATTGAAGAAGTCGTTAACGTGTATTAATTTAAATGCACTTCGCGTATCACAATCATAATGTTAGTATGTTATTCCACCTCATCTGAACTTTAGTTTTTACTATGCATAATCCGTACTTGATTCCATTTGACATGGCACATTCGATATATATGTCTATAATATATAATATATGTAATATATGTATAACACTGTGTGGTACATAAAACAGTCGATTGAGCGTATTTGATTTAAAGTACCGAGAGGAAAAAACGTTTTTTGATGCTCCCGAGCTATTTTGAAATATCGATTTATCCGTAAAGACAATTTTCAAGTTCAATGAGCTTATTTACACTGTAAGCAATTTGTGATATTGGAAAGCATAAAATTTCACATGTATCTACAAATTAGAAGCTTTATGTAATTGAGCTCAACACAAAAACCCATCCGAAAACAAATTAAAAACTGTAATATTGTTTTATCTAGTTATGAAAGTCATTAAGGGCATGTATTACTTATCAGTTCCCTACCTTACCGACATTTTTTTCTCTGCAACGCTACTTCTAAATTTATTGATATCAAATTGAAATTTTCTAAAACTCAATATTCTAAGGTACGTTTATCTGGTCCTATACTTTTATTTAAATAAAAATCAAATTTTTAAAATATTTTATTTATAATTGTAAATATTTAGGACTAGATAAACGTACTTGAACAGTTTAACTTTAATTTAAAAAATTTTCAATTTGACTCCTCAATATATTTACAAGTAACGTTGCAGAGCAAAAAATGTCGTAAGGGACGTATCAGATTAATAGTACATATGGCCAGATATGGCCTTAAAAAGAATAAATGTTTATGTATGTACGACTACATCATATGTAACTATATCGCCATTTTCTGGTGGACATTCACATAAAGTTATGACAAAGTCTAATCCTGTCCTGATATAAGTAACATTTTTTTTTCGAGATCCTTTTTGAATGATTTTTCATGAAATCTCGTGAATATTACGTCATGGGTGAATCAAAATTACGTAGAAAAATTATTATAAATATATGCAGCAAGCCGTACTAGTAGAAATATTATCTAATATTATAATTACTGTCAGAAAAATTGTACTGTGTACTTGGATTTCGTAGTTCAAGCTTCGACCTCGATATAAAATTTAAAACAATACTTCAGATTTCCCTTCACAGAGACTTTAATATTATATGGATACCAAATATGCTGAACCGACTGATTTTGTTAAAATTATATCACTTTATTTATTACACAAAAGAAATAGAGAAATATGAAAGAGAGGTTCTCCTTATTGTTTTTTTTTCTAAGCTTCTGATACACATTTGCTCAAATGGTGATTCGAATTTCTCAAAATATATGCACTAAAAATTGAAAGTTTGAGAAGAATACATATATCTTAATTATTACTTATCATGTATTACTTATTAGTTCACTACCTTATCGAAATTTTTTTCTCTGTAACCTCTGCAACGCTACTTCTAAATTTATTGAGATATCGAATTGAAAATTTCTAAAATTAAAAAAAATATACTAAGGTATGTTTATCTGGCCCTAAAGTTTTATTAAAAAATAAAAAAAAATTCAAAATAATATATATTTTTTTAAATGTTAATATTTAGGACCAGATAAACGTACCTTAATTTTTTAACTTTAATTTTAGAAATTTTCAATTTGATATGTAACGTTGCAAAAGTAACACGTCTTTGAATTAAACAAAAGTTGTTTGATTCAAAGAAATTTTCTTTAATTCAAAAAAATGTATTACTTCATATTATGGAAAATTTATTTGAATCAAACAAAAACTTTTTTCACTTAAAAGAAATTTTTCCGTTTAACCTATGGCCTCTATATCAAAGAATTGTTTGTTTGATTCAAACAAACTTTTTTCTGAGTCGAGCATCGACACGAAATAATATATGGAGTTAAAAATTTGAGAAATTAAATAAAAGGTACTATATAGGGTAACTTTTATTTTGAAATTTTCAACTCGATATTTTAATTCTTGTATCGACATCCGTTTATCCGCAAAAAAATGTCTGTTCTGGATCACGTAGCCCACTGAGGACAATATTAACTTTTGATTCTCTTACATATATACAGAATTAGGTACTTCCATGAGAGTATCAAAAATTGTATCAACAAGATTGCTCTATTGTCCAACATTTTATTCAAGTTGATGGCTTTCTAATTAGTATAAGTTTGCTTGGTTCAAGTTGTCGATAATTTTTCTAGTTGAGGAAAATTCAAATTTTGAGATGCTACGACGACCACATTAAAGTATTTACATTTGGAGAATAAACACTTAAAAAGTCAATAATAATTAAAATTCCTTCAACTGCATGCTTAGGGACTATATCTCGTGTGGAAATTTTGAGTTTGCCTCTTTACTATATTGGCCCTACAATGAGACACTATGAAGGCCTAACATAGTCTTTATATGCACGCCTTCGAAGCCGCTAAATTTATTTTTTATTTCAGCAGTTTTTTCTTTGAGTGCGATGACTTTTTTTGTGCTTATTCCAAAATTTTCCTACGTTTGGCTTCACGGGTTTATTGAAAATGATTTTTTTTCAGTATTTGTAAAAATCGTTATTTAATTGCATTAAAAAAAACAAATAAGTAAGCTCGAAAAAATTCCTTGCCAATTCCCGATAAGATGATTTATATGTGTATCAATACAAGTCAAATTTAAAATATCTATGGTAAGTTGAGCAATTTCCACACGGGATATAGTTACAATATAGAAATATTGTCTGGTTTTCGAAATGAGTCTAGCTTAGAGGTGAACAAGTACATGATAAAAGTGCAATGAAAATGAACAAAAGATTGATACTCTAATAAATCAATTCTGTAGTGTGAAACAACTTATATAATTTAACTGAAATTAGAGTGATTTAACTCTTAGCCAAAAAAATCCAGTCTTGTCTGATTTACTTTGTTAGTTTAATGTGTAACGTAAATTAGTCGGGGTTTTCAGTTTTATCAAGAATTGAAAAATGAAATATAATGCGAAACAAGGAATGCTTTCAATTGAATCGGGGAAAAAGCGCGGGTTTTCTCGACTTCTCAAGCCTCTGAGCAAAATAGCTGGATTCAACAATTCCTTTTCCCACAGTCCCTTTTCTTTGTTTTCAAGCTTTAATATTAATATTGTAAATTTTTAAATAAAAAAAAATATTCACAAAAATTATAAGGACAACCTCTCCTACGACAAATTTGAAAAGTTGAAAAATTGGAACAATGGTCAGCTGCTAAATGAATGTCCACGGTGCACAGGATACAAAGGTAGATTGATGAGCTGCTTTCTGCAGCTACATCAGGGGGAGAAGACAGGGTTTTTCGACGTGGTAGGTTGAGAAGGTGGTGATGGGACGGGTACCTGGATTGGGCAAATTGCCACTATGGTCTTGGTCTTGGTCTTGGTTGTTGTCTTGGTCCTCAATGTCTGCGTCGTCGTTGTCATCAGCGAGCGATTTGCAAGTGGACGAAGAGCGTCGATGGGTCTTATCGGCATTCCGATGATGTGCCACCTGTTGCCATCTAGCATCTTCATCACTGCTACAGTTTGATGAGAAGGAAAGGGAGGAACTTGCACGAGTGGGACTAGGTGAAGGAGTTGAGGGAGTAGAAGCCGCGCACCAATGCGCATGGTAGCACGAGTACATTGATGACGAATCATTTGATGTTCGGACATCACAGGCGCCTTGGGAACTGGATGATGACTTTTTTTCGGAATTAGGAATATGGTTATGGTTATAATGGTGTTGTTGTTGTTGGTGATGTTGATGATGATTGTGGCGATGATGACGTTGGTGATAATGCTGACCTAAGCAGGCTGCTGGCTCTGCTTCAGACTTGTCCGAGTCCTTCCACTGCCTGTGATGGTCCTTGAAGGTCTTGTGTGACGGAGTGATAGGAGTGTTTGGCGGGGTGTCCGGACCCCCTTCAAGGCTCGAGTTCTCCCCGTCCACTGACGTTTGACCTATCCATCACAGCCCAGTCCCAATCTCCTCGCGATCATTCTTACACGACTCGCTCAACTAATATTGCATTCTACGTAAATGCCTAACGACAACGCTGACAAAACCGAACCGAAACAACTCAAAAAATATGTTTCAGAGTACTTAATGCCATATGGTACCGTCATCATTTTTCACAATTAGATGTTGTAGTATTTTAAATGTGTAATCTTGGGTATTTCAATCGATCACATTGATCAATCAATTTAAATAAATTCTGCTGCAAATCGACAATAGATGTAAAAAATATACATAATGAAGTAATTTTCAAGATATTAATTTCCCTAATATCAATAATGGTTATTAAGGGCACGTGGTACCTTGCCATAAGAGCAATTTAGTTCCCCAATTTTACGCTCGAAATTATCATTTATTTTTTTCTAAAACAAGGCCATTTACCTCAATTTCATACAGCAGGCCTCAGTGGCTCATAGGGTGCTTTTTTTAAGCTCAAAGGGTATTTTTTTAAAAATAAAGATAAGATAGTTTTTGCAATATGAGGAGTAAAAAGAAAACAAAACCTGCTGCTGTTGTAGATTTTATGTAAATTAGTTTTACAAATACCTAGAATAGCCCCAAAATATTCCAAAACTAGGATTCTTTTCAATAAAAAAATGGATTTTTAACTAAATATTTCAATTTTTGCAAAATATAAAGGAATTCAAATGAATAATTGAAAAGAATTCTCAAAAAATCAAATTATTTTTTAAACCAATAAGGATAGAAAATTTCAGGTGAATTTATAAAAAATTAAGGGAATTGTAGGGATTAAAAAGATTTAAAAAGATTTTAAAAGATTTTAAGATCTCAAGTAATTTTGCTTTCTCACAGAGGAAACTTTGTAATGGTGACAAAATCTAGTTTCCAAAGTAAGGGTGTTTTTCAATATATTTCCATGCGAATATATCTAATATGATGTTCTGAAAAAATGTCGGGATGTGTGTATGTATGTATGTATGCATGGATATTGTATTTATATCACGCTTTTTAACGATCCGCCAATATCTCAAGAACGTATACAGATAAATTCATGAAATTTCGCATACTTATTCCACTATATACCCAGATTCATTTCTCACAAGGGTTTAACATAATATTTAATTTTACAACTTTTATGTACTTTTATAATTTCAGTAAAATTGATTTTTCGACTATAGTTCTCAAATAATCAAAATTCAAAGCTGATGTAAAAAGAAAAAAAGTTCCTTGTGTTATTTCGAATTCATTGACCTAAAGATGAATGAATTACGTTAAAAAATAAGAAAGTTATGGTTAATTGAAATTTTCAAAAAATAATTTTTCAACTATACATTCTCAAATAACGAAATATTTAAAGCTGATATGTATGGAAAGTAAAGATTTCGAGTGACCTATATGAATAATGCATTTGATTGAAAAGTAAGGAAGTAAAGTTATAAAGGGGGAGGGAAGCGGCAGGGGGAAGATTGTTTGATACATGTATTTACAATGAGAAAAATTATTATTTGCAATAAATATTTATTTTTGAATAAAAACAATATACATTAATTACTTTATTCACAGCTATTTAAGGAATTTTAAGGGCTTGAAATTTTAAAGAATTTGAAAAGATTTCGAAAAGACTTTAAAGGATTTTAAGCTATTTTAAGAGATTTCATAACATAAGACTTTCATATATTTTTAATAAAAGTATTTCATGATATTTTGAAAGATTTAATTAATTTCAGATAATTTAAAGCGCTTTAGGGGATTTTAGAGAACTTAAAGGGATTTAAAGAGATTTTAAATAATTTTAAAAAATTTTAAGGAATTTCAAAAGAATTCAGAAGAGTCTAAGAATTTTGAAGAAATTTTACAGAATTTAAAGGATTTCAAGACATTTTAAGTAATTTTAAGTAATTTCAAGAAATTTGATAACTTTTCAATAAAAAATTAATAGGAATATGAAAGGGATTTAAAGGCTTTTTAAGGATATAAAATTAATTCAAAAGATTTTTAAAAATTGCAAGTATCAACTAAAAATATTTTCAGCTTTAAAAGAGAGAATTTCCTATTATATTAGTTTTGTCAAACCGGAAATAACCTAGAATAAACCTATAATACCAATTTCAATAATTTTTCAGATGTTACAATTTTACCATTGAACGAAGGTAACAAATTTGAAGAATAGGTGAAACAGGTGAAAAAAGGTCAATACGAGACGACAAGGTGAAATTAATCTTCACCAGAAAGAGTGCATTTTTAACAAAATATTTGGCTGTTAACGAAAAAGATAGTTGAGTTTTCAACCAAAAAATGGGGAAAATGGGAATTTCCTTTAAAACAGAGAAAAAAAGAGAAATCCTGAAAAAATGAGAAAATAGGGAAATGGGGAGAAGACTGTAAAACCTGTATATCTGCCAATTTTGTATAAATTTAAAGAAAATTTTACACTATTTCCTGAAAATAGTGTACTTTAGGGACCTCAGCTGAATATACGGGTTAATAGGGGATATAGAGATCGGTCTGTAACGCCTGGTATAGGCGGAGGTAAATGGCATAGTTTTAGCAAAAAATATTTGTTATTACGAATGTAAAATTGACAACAACAAAAAATTTCTCTTATGGTAATTACCACATGACCTTAATAACAACAACACATTAAATTTTAAACAATTGTCTATTATAATATTATGTTTAATGTTTATATTATATACTATAAACAAGTATTTTTAATTAATTATAATAAAGAATGTTTTCAACAAGGCATACTTTTGAGCTAAAACAATATAATTTTTTCCTTCAAAATGCACACCCGAAAATGTTCTTATACTTTTGACTTTACTTTCAGTCAGTTGTAAATCCTCTATATGTCCAAATACAGGCCTTATAGACACTCTTCGTTTTGGTCTTGAATTTTCTTCGGCATATTGTGGTGCGCACCAGTAGTCAGAAAGAAAGTGACTTAAGTGATTTTGGCTTTACTAAGTTAGTTACTTTTTCCAAACAGTAAAGCTTTCAATCGTAACAAATAATGACAAATATCTAATAATTTTTTTAAAGAGATTAGGCTTATATTTTAAAAATATAACTACTCCAAAATGTGATCGAGTGGTATGACCCAGTTACAAAGAACCAAATAGTTTCTACTTTTATATTTTAATATTTGAAAGCGAATTATTCTTTATAGAAAAAGCTTGTTTCAGATAAGTCAACAGTTTTGCTTGATAAGATTTAAATAAATATTACACTATCTATGAAGACCTCGTGGCAAAACGTTTTTGCTTGTTAAGGGCGGAAAGACAGACAAGTTTTGAAATTATCTACAAAGGTAGAAATGAAATTTCACCTTTTTATTTCGAATGAAACTATTTTACTGAAATGTGATTAAAACTTTTACGTTTTGCAGAAAATTGAATTTTAAAGTTGGTTAAATTATCTAAATTGTATAAAAGATTACCTTGCCTTTCATCACTCTTATAATTAAATTTTTTTCATGACAAGACAGTAAATATATTTGGTATTAAAAAAAAACCTGCAATTTCAAATTGTGGGACTAATTTAAAAGGAAAAGTTGACATAACATCAAAACACTACTTTAATCTATTTTAGCCTATTACTCGGTCTTCTCTTACCTTTTCATTTAGCCAAATAATTGAAAAACCTTTTATTATCACAAGGTCTTCACAGAATTATGACAGGTAATTAACTAAGTTTCGTTTACCCTTATTTTATTCACAACAAAAATACTTTGCAATTAGGTATTTTGAATATATATGACTCTATTATATTATTAAATACTCTGATACAATTTAAAGGAATAAAAACTTGAAAATAAGCATACAATAATCAATAAAACGAAAATAACTGAAGAAAAATGAAGCCATCAAAAAGAAAAAAAACTAGAAACGAATGAGCAAACAAATGGCCAAAAAGAGTCATAATAAGACGCAACGGAAATGCGAAAAATTAAATAATAACTTGATAAAAAAAACTGACAAAATAATAAAATCAAATAAACCTATGCAGTGACTAATTGGAGCTTGGTGACCACAGTAACCCAAGCGACTCTTTGCGTCATCCATTCGTCACATTTGGAGTTAGATTGTACACTGGACACTGCACCTAATGTCTAGCACGATGCTTTAACGATCAACAACTTAATAAATCTTCGGTCGATACTTTTACTCGCGCAACAATAATATTATTGCACGTATGCCTTTTAAGACTCGGAAAGTTTAGTAAACAATTTAGGCAGTGCATGTGTATGAGCAATTGTTAATAAAACAACGAATAAGGTAAAGGGAAAGGGTTAATGTGGTCCAAATAACCGAAAGCAAGCAAAGCCACGCTACAATTACAAGCTCTTCATAAGGTTAAAAGAAAAAAACAATTTTAAATAAACATAATAAGCATATACTACAGATCTGCTACAGATAATTCTCAACATTGGGCATCTGTGTCGAGAGGTAGACTCGTTTAGATTTAGATATACACATATTTATACCGTAAAAATCATTTTACGGTTTCAAGTGACTGATACAAGACAAGTAAACTTTAATGAAATCCGAGGGGTTGACAACTCAACCGATGGTTGTACAATGTACACCTACGTCTGACTTCAAGATATTTCAGGATACTGCAATGACTTTAAAAGAATTCACTGACTTCAGGAAATTTCAAGAAAACTCCATCGATTTAAAGTTCAGCAAATTCCTCTTGATTTCATATGAATTCATTTGTGTTTATGTGAATTCATGTAACTTTATATGAATACAAATTACTTCAGATACTTCAGGAGATTGAAGACAATTGAAGTGAACTCATCTGAATTCATTGATTTTAGGATATTTCACTGAATTAATGTCAGTTCAAGTAATTGAAAATCACTTGAGTTTAAAATTGTTTTTAGTGATTTTACAGATTTTCAAGGAATTTTAGGTGGTTTTGAAAAAAATATTAAGTAAGAATAAAGAATTTTTTGTCATTTCAAAGAATTTCTAAAGATTTTATGTGATTTTTAAGTTTTTTGTGAAATTTTAAAAAGATTTAAAATAATTTTAAGTGGTTTTAAATAATTCATTAATTTTCAAGGAATTTAATTTGAATTTTAAATATTATAAATGATTCCGACAAATTTCAGGAGAATTCAAGTAACTTTAAGTGACTTCATACGACTTTAAGTGTCTTCAGGTGACTGCAAATATTTCAGGAGATATCAGATATTTCTTGAGAATTCAGTGGATTTCTATGCGAGTGTACACTTGATTTCACGAGTCTTCTACCCCTCGATGGAATAAAAAAATAGACCTGCAACTATAATAATTTATTTTATATAAATACTGCAATAATTGAAGAAATCGATAATCATGTATTAATTTAAATGCACTGTTAAACAGTACAAATGTGAGTTAAAATATGAAAAAAATTATTAAGAAAATCTAAAATTTTAGTATACAGTATATCCATCAGAAACGAGTCATGCGTCGATTTGTTGCACATCTTTTGCATAATTTATGTAGTAGTAATACTGTAATCCATTAGAGCCATAAAACTTTATATGACATTTGAAAAAAATTACTCCAAAAAATACTGACCCATTTTATCACTTCTTGTTAAAATAAGAAAATCCTTTAAAGGAATAAACGTTAGAGGTCTCAAAATAGATTCATTAGAGATTTACTGGATTTCTAAGCAAATATTAATACTTTGAGAATCAAGAAGCGTTTTTAGTCCAACACAGATAGAGAATACGAATAAGTACTATTTGGTACTATTGATAGGTTATATTACAATCTGCATTTAAGAACAAGTTAAACGCCATGTTAATAATTTATTGAAGGTGTTCGACCCTTTGCCATAATAGCTCAAACTAACTAAAACTAACGTTTATAAAAGCAGAAAGAATAGAACCATAATTAACGTTAATGAATTTTGAAGGCAGAAGTTAACGACTTTCTTATAAAAAAAAAATAAAACGTAAAAAGTCAAGTAACTATTTTTAGACAAAAGAATAATTACATGCCTAATTGTTTTGCTTATAAGAAATACATTGTGGCGTTCATTCAGATATATGGCGTATTCTTTTACAAATCGAACAGAGAATTGACCGACCCATTTTTGATTGAGCTAATAATTTTTTTACGGGTT
>JAUESI010000038.1:6981313-6994624 GCA_032275145.1 Synergus laeviventris | reverse complement strand
CTTCACATACATTCACATTTGATGAGAATGTAGAAAATAATTTTAAAATTCTAGAAGTATTCTTTTCATTAGAGCCTCATTAAATTTTTCCAAGCGGGAAGTACAAAAATTTATGTAGTAACGATGAAGTGTCGGTCAAGGTGACGCGGAACGTCTTTCATTTCTCATTTAGCGGAGAATAATTGAGTTTTAAAATCGCCGAGATTTCTAGTCTGCAAGTAATTTTCATCTCTTCATCTCTTTTCTTTCTCGTTCCAGCTGTTGTTTTCAGAGACAAGTGGAAGCTCGTTTCGTTAAGAAAGTTTAATTGAAAGAGATACCCCTGTAAATTCATTTCTCGTCGTATGTATAAGTGTATATATATACATTTGCCTCAAACTTGCTAAGATTTTACAACCTTGTTGAGTAGATAAAATACCGTTGGTACCAGTAGATATTGTTAAGGGTATTTCATAAAGTAACGAGTTAAGTGCCAACGATGTGAAATTTAAACTTACACTTTCATAAAAAATCAGAGGCACTCGACAAATAAAATTTGAAGTTAATATTACTTCGTTTTATTTATTTATTTAAGAGCCCTCCGGACTTTTAAACTTTGTTCTATTCAAAAAGAGTATAATTTTCCAGAAATGAAATTATAATCAGGGCAAGGCGCCTAAATTTCGAACAAAGAATAATTACTATTAGGCAAAGTCTACATTTAGTCAAATTAATTTTGTTCTGAGAATGAATAATTAAATTGAGTTGAAGTTTCAGATGTCTGGTCTGACGAACATTTTTTATTTTTACATTTGTGGGATTTAGAATGAAAAAAAAGTTCCCAAAACATTTTTATGTTAGAATAATTTTGCTATTTTGAATATCGCGCCAGAAGTCAATTTAAATCGATTTTAGTGATCGATTGTGATCAATAGATAAACCAGGTGGCGCTGTTTACATTGTTTCCAATTTTTACGTTTGCATACTTTTTTTTTGCAAGTTTAAAATGTGATTATTTTATTATTTATTAATGTTTGTCGCGTGTTTGACGGTCCCGTGGGACTTTCCACCTCAAATATGAATTTAAGCTTCCTGGAGGAAAAAAATTGCCCTTCGATAACCTTTCGGTGCGCTAGCATTCGAAATTGATTTTTTGGGGGTTTTCAGGTGAGCTTTCTAGGTTACATTACGCCGCGGGTTTTCTGCTAGTAAATAAATACTAGGTTTTAGGAACTTTTTTTTAAATATTTGTATACCAATAAATATGAAAAAAAACCGTTAGACTAGAGAAACTTCAATCAGAAAGTATGCAGCAATCTTTCTTTAAAAAAATGACACGGGATGAAATTGTGAGTGGTTTGTGGGATAAATTGCCCCTCAAAAATAACAGTTTTGTGAATAACGAAGCGTGAATTTGCGGCTTGTGATTTTCGATGTAGAAAGCGTAAAAGCGTAACTCCCCCTTTTATGGAGCAGAGCCCGCATTATTCGCGATTTAAATCTACTTAAGGGTGCGTTATCGATTGCAGGTGATTCGTCGAAAAGTGCTTCCAGTTCTTGGATCTTATTGTGTCAGAAAATCGAAAAATCGAGTGTTTTAACTGAAGAAGAGGAAGACCTTAGGGAATCCAGGACTGGCTTAAACAGCCTTTGGTTTCCTCTTGTTCGATGAACAAGAGAGTGGATCAAATCGCTTAAAGTACGTGAGCAGCGAGTACATGTTATGGGAGGTACGATGTCCGGACCCTCCCGCTGTTGGATCTTTCTAATCCTTGGGTATCTGACTTCAGCAACGTTTGCCCAAAATCCTATCGAAGAGAAAACAACCTTCGAAGCTGCCTTTCAAGGTGAGTGAATAAGAAAAGCCGGAAATCATACTTTTTTACTTTATTATACTTTTTCCGAGAAAATCAAGCAGAGTTTTAAGAAACTATCAAATCAGGTTACACCACTTTTTTAAGGTTGGATAAGATGGGTCAATTTATTTCTTAATTAAATATATTGTTTAACAACTAACATATAAGAAACTTTCTAGATGCGTAACATGTTTGTAAAGAAAGTAAGAAAAGTATGTTATCGCTAGGTACAGAAATAAACTCAACATGTTGAGACGTGAAAAGAGAGAAAACTGAAAACTGAAACGAGACACTTCTTTCGCCGAGTCTGGTCATATAAAACTTGTTCTACTGCCTGTCTTTCACTGCGCTTGTTCTACTGATTTTTTCTCTTTTCTTACAGAAGGGACATACAAGGAAATGATTAATCGAGGATTTATTATTATGTACTTCGTACATAATAATAAATAAGCAGTACCAACATGTGTCGTTTTAAAAATTGAGTTGCACCCGCCATGAATTATTGTCCTTACCTGATCTGCACAACGCGTTGAAAACACGTGCAAATTCAGTAAATCCAGGTTATCTCGCCTACAGTAACAGTAATAATTCATACAGAGAAAAGGTACATTATAAAGGTGAAGAGAAGCCAGTAAACATAATTTGCCCACAATTTTACATCTAAAGTCTTGTGTCGAATTAAGGGATAAAACAACTGCTATTAAATTGAAAATATTTTATCCTAATTGGCAATGTTTAAAGAGACATTAGAGAGTGCAGATGTCATACGCCAACAGAAATTCGGTGCGCTGCTTAGTACGTGATGATTAGATACGTGCTTCGAATTAAAGGCATAACTTGAATCGCAGTTGGATGTCACATGGTGGGAAAATTAAGGCTAAAGTTAGAGCCCAGCATGATATAATATACTTTAATCCCTTGAGTGAAACCGTTAACTTATAATCGCAGTTTACGAAGCGACTAGCAACTAATCATAGTCGGGAAATTGTAACATAGGCAACTTACAATTTATTTTGAAAGGCATACATAGAATTTTTTAATAGAATCTAGAAATTTTTAATTAAAAGATTCTTTCATTTGTATTTTACAATTCTTAATTTGGAAGAGATTCTCTTTAAAAAATCTAAGCATTATATTAAATGCATGAAACCGTGTGTGTTGTGTTTTGGCATTAATGCTAATAATAAACGCCGCGTAATGTCCTTGCTCTCACCGTTTTGGAAGGGCCCATTTGGTACTAATGGCCCCAAAGCAATTAATATCCTCCCCAGTTGGCACTCTTTAGTATATTCCCTACACTGAAAATCTCGTTACAAACTCCCCTTCAAATTGAAATAGAGGAACAATGTTATTATTATCATAATTTATATATACAAAAAGAGTGTCTTAAAATCGTTTAGAAATTCGTAATTTAGCACAATCTCATTTGCGGATTGGATTTATGATGGGAAAATTAAAAACGATATATATTTTTTGTTTACAACTCGGGTCGCAACGAAAGTCATTTAATAGGAAAAGTTTTCATCCGCTCGAATGAAGTTTACTGGACGAAGATTATAATTCCGCACAAAGAGGATTCGATTTATTTCTCTTCTCTGACATCATAGTCACTTCAATCAGAGAAAGTCGAACTTTTTATCTTCTCTCATGTCGAAATAAAATCAATTTTATTCGCTCCACAGCAATATGAAAAATTTTATTTTTCAATAGGTACTCATTTATTTATTTTAATTTTATATAATTTTATCAGTAATTATAATATAATTCATTTTTAATCCATTTAAGATTCAGTTGAATTCTATGGTTTAAATGTGTTCTTTTACTCAATTTTTTTTATTCTTCCATCTTTCTTGTGATCCTCAAGAGTCACGTGATCGACGGAGGGGTCAATAAACGCGTATGTCAAGTACTCGAAGGAGGGTCACGTGATCGATTGAGAAATAAATAAGGTCGAGAAGGGGTAAATAAAGGTATATGTCACGTGGTCGAGGGCAATGGGGGTCCCGTGGTGAAAAGGGTTCAAGAAGGGCGTATTTCAAGTTTTCAGGGACGGTTTCCATGAGGACGTATGGTCAATGGCGGTCAAGTGTTCGAGAGGTCGACGAGATCTTTTTATAATTATTTAGAAAATTAATTTAATCATATTCTACAAAATGCATCTGATATTCCAGAAATTTGTTGTTTTCTGACAATATATTACTGTTATTATTGGCAACGTTGCTGTATTTGTTGAGTTATTCGATATGATGAGTAATCAAACTCTCACGTTGAAACTCCACTCTCTAAATATAAATTAGCAGAATTCAGCTTACTCTCAGGAAAATGTTAAAAAATACCACTGGTTCAATCAGTATATATATACCAAACGTTGAAGAACCAATGAATGTCACTTCTTTAAAATATTTGGGTTTTAATGACTATTTTTAAAATGGAAAATTGAATTTCTTAAATATTAAAAATAATATATTGATATAATACTGATATGATTCATTTGATTGTTTTTTGAATGGGTCGTATGCAGCAGAACGTGAAATTATAATGGAGGCAATTTGTAGAGTACAATTTGCGCGATTCCTGTATGCAAATGTTTGGGTTGTTAGAATTATTGTTGGTAATTATTTTAATAACTGTTCGCCATTCTGCGCAAAAAGCTGCTTTATCATTTTTGTTTTATCTAGTTTCAATATTTAATTTCAATGGAAAAAAAGACTACGAGTTTCATTTAGAAAAACTTTCAGATAAAAGTTTTGCACCACATCCTAGAAATGAATATAACACTAGCTGTTTCCGTATATAGAGAAATTGATGATACCCCTAATTCTTGGGGCTCGAACGTCTAATTCTATGGAACTTAAGTTGCATGAAAGGCGTGAGGGGATGAGATATCTCCAGCCCCTTTCGGGAAGCAATCTTCAATACATTTAGGGTTTTGATCGGACGGTCCAGGAAAACTATCGGGAAATAGTTGTTAGTCCTGAAGTCCCATTCGCTACGGTATCTGAGGTTGTTTCAGCATCACCCTTGGCAAGGTGACTGGTAAGGTTGTGCTCATCCAGTCTCTCTCGTCCTTACCCTGGATCCCATTATAAACTTGCTATACGCAGTTATAACTTTATCCACATTGCCGACGCCAGCTCTATCTAGGCAAACTGAATACGGTTATCGTGGAATAAGGTGGGGAAATCTGGAATTAAAAAGAACTGTTCGCAATTTCCTTAGAAAGTTGGAAATTATCCTTCATACTTAAGAAATAAGTATGGAAAGGCCCTTCCAGCCAGTTATCCCACAAGAACAATATGCTCGTTGTGTTTTATAGCAGTCGCAGGGCTGGCAACTTTTCTCGAGTCGAGATTGTACAATGCACCCAAGCATCTGCTTTTACGATCATGATCTCTGTTTTATCTTTAAATTTATTATTTATTATTTGTTAATAAAAGACCTACAAAAGATGAAAAACGTTTCTCTGGATTCTTTTCATTAATATATTGCATTGTAAGGATCTTCATGAAGAACTTCTTCATATATGATACTTCCTGATATTGATAAAAGCACAATATGATAGATTGCCGTAGAAAATAAGGGCTTTAAAATAACTTTAATACGCCTATTGTGGTTTAAAAAGCACATTTCCTCTTAATATCTTTCTATCAAGATAAGAATAAGGGTTCGGGAATAAGTTGAGATTTCTTCCCAACAAAATTTATAGCCTAGATTTTTATCAAATCGGGGAGAGACTCGACAAGAGCAAATATTTCGAGCAGCAAGCTCAACAAGTGTGGGAAACGTCAGATTAAAAAGCATCTACTCTTTTGATCTCTAACTCGAGAACTGGAAAAATTGACTTCAGAAAACCCTAACTGAATTAATTGACCCTATCTGTTGGTAGAAAATATCACGCTGTTCTTGTACTAATTAACTATGAATGTTAATTACTTTCTAGAGTACGCTCGACGTAAGAATCTTTATCAGCCTGATTACTTCAACGGTGAAAAAGTATTCTGGTATTCTGTTTCGAATTCCTGTTTAGTTTTATACAAATGTCTCAAGAAAATTCAGGAAAATATTAAAACTATACTATGAAACTTATTATTACCATATATATCACTGTGTGTAAGTTTTGTAAGTTTAAAATGAAATTATTATGATTTGAAAAAAATTGTTCTTTTTTTAGAGTTCTCCAATAGTTCAGTTGATTGTATGCAGATTCAAATACATAATATGCATTTAGATGAATACAGATGAATATAGAAAATTGAGATTTGTGAGAGAATTTAAAGTCCATTTCATTATACTTTTCTATTATTTCAATGGAAAACGATTTTCCGAGTTTACGTAATAGTTACCTGAGTAGCGAGTCACGTAGCCTGAAGGCAGTCAACTCAGCTACTTCCCCTTTGTTATTATCAACCCGAATGTCGATATTGGCTCATACCATTCATGTGCATCATTGAGGATGAAATTTAATTTATCGATTTATAAATTTCATCAGTTTTCCAAGGAAAAAGCCCTGCTATTATTATATCAGGGAAATACTGTTATTATATCTGAGAAATCGCTGCTAACATATTCTTTATTTAATTTCACAGTGTTTTATAATATATTAATGAACATTAAGAACGATTTCCTAATATCTTAAGAAAGTGGTGTAACGAAATTTAGGGTATTTTTTAATCAAATTCAAATCTATTTAATAGAGAGAGGTAAACAATATTTCGAAACCTTTGAAAATTCTTGAAATCTAAATTTTTAAAACACATTCAATAAAAGTATTAAGATTAAAACAATTCTGTTATATCAAGAATATTCGTGAATATAAAGAATAACAAGAATATCAAGAGTATACGGAAAAAACAGCTATGTTTAGCACAACCATTCAAACATTGCTGCAAGTGATATTGCTGACATGACCATAGTTTATGGTGGACGAACTAAAAAAAATGGCTAAACTAAGCAATTGAATGGTTGCACTGACCAAACCAGCTAGATGGAAGCGATATGGTTGGGGCAACCATAGCTATGGTAGACCTAGAAAAACAATATGGCTCGACGTTTCTGCTATTATCCAGCCAACCATATATTATAGTTGGATCTTTGCATTTGTGTACGTGGCAGGCGATCGTGTTTTTTTAATAGTGGTGTGTTGTGCTAATTCATCAACTGGATTTGATTATGATTTGCACGCATACAATAAAAATAAATAAATATCGGGAACATGAAAAGAAAATAAGGAAATATTTATTATTCAGTGACCTCTCTCAAAATGATATTGTCAAACCTAATTAAAAAGAGGATAATTAGGAGGGAGAAAATTTGTATATCCCTTTCGATTTGGGTTGAAAAAAATTGTGCACAACCCCGCTAGTGAATTGCAGAACATTTTTAAGGGTGATGCATTATCGTTTTTTCTTTCTGCGGGAGAAGATTCTTTTTCTAGATCATTAAAAAAGGTGATTTGGGGTAATGTGTAACTGGAACGGAAAGCGTTGCCACTTATTCCCCCGAGTGAGAAAACTCTCAAAGTACTTTCCGAGTGCCCGAGGTTGAGAACCAGTGAGAACTCGTCGAGGGTTCGTTGCCATAGCGACATGCTACTCGGACACGTCGTCTGCCATACAGCAATGAGTAGTACCTCGGGATTCGAAAACGGTGTGCGATCCTGGGAACCCATATGCAATGAAGGACATCATATTCTTCTATTAATAATAATAGCAATGATAATAATGATAATAATGCCCATGGTAATAACAGTAAGAGCTTTATAGCGAACTGGGGCTTTTCATCGAGAGCTCAGCAATATGATGAGAGTTTTTATAGACTTGGTACCAGATGCCCCAGTCAATTGTGTCACCCTTCGGTGCAGTAATGTGCAAGTTTTCCTCGATCCTCAATCGAATTATCGAATAAGTCACAAAAGTGAGTTATATGTAATGCTTGGGGAGACTGAAATTGAACTACACAGAGAAATACGCTTGAATTAAGCTTATAAGAAGCTTGCAAACATCAAAAGCTCCGCTTCCTATATTTATACGAGTCAAATACAAACGAAATTTTGATCTTAGGTATGCAATTGAAATTTTAAGCGATTTTCTAGAATGACGGATTCAAAGATTAGCTTCAGATATAAAGGGTTACTGAAAGGAGTAATATTATTAATTAGATATGATAATCTTACTAATTATGTGCGTTCAGTCGTTTACAGTAAAATGCCTTATAATGGTATAATAAAGATCAAAATATCTTTATTGAAAAATTTCTAAAAGAGTTTTGTGATAGAAAACAGATGGGTTCCCGAAAAAAAAAAATTGGAAAAATACTGTGGATATTTCGAATTACTTTGTATATATATCTACCAAATCAATATCAATATAACAATATTTTGAGTATAGGGGCGGCGAGATCTTTTTATAATATAATATATATAAATTCCATATTATAAATTATAATTATCATAATTATAATCTGGCTCAAATAAATACGAAACTTTCGTGGGAAAATAATATGCTGGGAAGGATTTAACTCGAGATGTTTATGTTCGCTACATACGAAATTATGTTCACTATTAATGAAGACACTCGAAATGTGTAGTTCGCAATTTGTGTCGTATAATTGCAATGACTTAATTTTAATTACCAGTAATGGCCGAATCGTAAATATGGCAAAATTAATTATAGTAAAGTTGCAAATTATCTTACTTGCGACCTAAGAGTTGAAAAAGAAACCGAAAAATTGAAAAATAAACTATATTCATTCACTTTAAACATGTTTTTAATACTTAATTGGGTAATATAAAACACTACTTGAAATATTTTTGATGGAAAAGAACAAAATTTCGTGCACATTAGACAGGATTACAAATTCTCAGGTGGTTTTGCGGAGGTAAGATTAAAGCGGTCGAGTTACAAGTCTTTAGCGTTGTGTCCAGAATATTCAACATCCTCTGGATACAGGCTTAAAACTTTGTGAAGACTTTAACAGTCTGTACCTTAATTCTACACTCACTTCTCAGCAAAAAACTTCGTATTCATCTTTACCTTTTTGAATATCACTAATTAGGAATTTTGCATAAGATAGACTGATGATAGAGGAAAAGCAGGAACGAAGTTATTAAAAACTTATAATTTTGCTAACGCAGGAAGAGAGTCGAAAATTTATATTTCGATCATAAAACATCAGCATAACCTGCACTAAAATTAAATCCTTTAAATAAAGAGACGCTGTAAATAAACCTCGATAAGAGTGAACAAATACTGATAGCGAAATATTCCTCGATTTAAGTTCTTCATTCAATTCCAGAGCAGGATTTAGTTTTCAATCAAACCACGAATAAACAATTTTTACGCGCTTGATATTGTGTTATATTTTTCACGTTCTGTTCAACCTCGACTAAATTGTTATAACCAACTTTAATCGTTTTATAAAATAAACGTATTAATTTTACTTACGCTAGAATTTGTATTCAGTTTAGATGAAGAGCATTGTCTGCCTTTAATTTTAATAAATGCTATCAGTCTGCCTACACGTTGATTTCTCGATCGATATCACTCTTTTCCAGTAAAGTTAATGATGCTCTTTGTGGGTTCACTGGTCGCTTGAAAAAAAAAAAGAAAACACAATTTTACCAGACATGAGTCAATTCCATTAAGCGAGCTTCACCGAAAAAATCTCTTTGAACGTACCACCACGGTTCAGAAATTTCCGGTTTTTCGAGTTAACTTTAGATTTGTCTTTATATTTTTTCTTCTCAGTAAACATTTACTTCTACCATAGTGAATGTGTTCAGAAGTTCGACTTTTTCCCCTAGAGGGAATTTTAATAATTGAAATTCCATTTTACTACAAATTCACTTCTCTATGAATTTTAAGGAATTTTAAGAAACTTCAAGATGGTAATTTTTGTTATAGATTTGCAAATAGAGGTGTTAAAATAATTTGGCGTGTGTGGGTTTAGCAGCTAGAGATGATTAATTTCGTGTGATATTTTTGCGTAGCCTGTCGAGTGAAGTAGTCTCGCGTCCGTACCGAATGGGCACGTGACATATTGGGATTTTCGTCACGGCCAAAGTCAGACCCAGCATTGAATAGACGACGAGCGTTATCGATGAGGACTGGAAGCAATTAGTTGGTAATTGACACCATTGAATCCGTTCATTTGTGATTTTACTAATACAAGCCAAATTACGAGCACACAGGTGTAAACGGTAGAAATATTAGTAGTAGGGGTTTGTAGCATGGTTGATGAATACCTGCAGTGCCTTAATTAGATTCAGTCCAGCCGACTGACTCTTGAACGATGAATATACATTTATTCCAGTCTGGTCAATTCTTGTTTCGCATTGTAAAGATCTCGTCAAGTTCAATTCAGAGAGGGACTCTCGATGGGGATTTCATTCCTAATTAAAAATGAGTTAATCGTTTTATATTATTTAGTGGTGTTCAGGAATCTACTGTATATTAGATGTATAAATTATGAGGAAGGAGTCACAAATCTCAGGAGACTCGATAGTTAATTTCTATAGTAATTATAAACACTTGACATCCCCCAAATGACTTCTGCAGAGCAATAAATTGCCCAAATTCAATAAATCATATCCACAAGATCCAAGCATTCCCACCTCAGCATACAAGAGCCATTTCCCTCGACGATTTTGCTAACCTGCTTCGTGATTTACTTTCCCAGCCATCCTTCATTAAGCTTGGCAGGGAATTTCAGAACTTTAGACTCTAAACGAGGTCGTATAAAACAGTTAGTCAGTGCGTATTTCGCATAAATACATGTGCATTCATGTGTCGAGGGACTAGTAATTCAAGTTAATTACTAGTGTAAATTTTCTACATTCGCAGGTTACATCCATAAGGTTCTAAGACGGGTGTAAGTTTTTGATACTATGTACCATATGCACGGAGAATAATGGATGTTCAAGCTTAACATCCAGATGGTCAAAAAATATTACAAATATTATTTGAATTAGTAATAGACTACTATTAATTGGTAAGATTTAACTGCATAGAGATCAAAAAGCCTCTGATATTCATGGGTATTTAACCGTCATCCTTTATCCTTTTACAACCTTCAATTGAGCCGCTCTTGCGTAAAGACTCGCTTCATTATGCCGATCCTACAAGTTTTGCTTACTCGAAATGTTACCAAATTTGCAAACTCGTAAACTGCATCTGTGGCATGAAGCAGTAGTACTTGTAGAATGTAGAGTGTAGAGAAAATGTGCATGTACAATGTATACTCTACTATACATAGATTGTAGATTGGTACAGACAACTGAGGAAGCGCTTTACACTCGAAATGCGATGTTTGCCCCAAACTTGTTCAAGCGTCGAGTGGCTAAGAGTCGTAGCAACTAGCAACCTTTCGAAGGATTTACCCAAGAATGTAAGCGTACTAGCTTGATACCATTGTGTTTATCCTAATAATGCGTTTACACTCATTGTGTATTTGTAAATTTACCACCCCATGTGCTAACATACATTCATACGAAAATTCTTGCTTTCATGTTCACGAAGTGCAATGAGACACTCATCACGCTTTTGCGTTTATTATACGAATGAAATGTCAGCGAGTTGGGGTATGTTAATATTTTTGACTGTATCATTAAACATCTCATGTTTGATATTAACTAGCAAACCTACACAAGATATTTCTTAGTATTTAACCATTTTGACGTTTTTATAATCGGCTTCGGGTGCGATTCTCTCATCCGGATACGATTCAGTCTGTCGAGTAAACATTTTCGGTATCCTTGTTCCAGCAAATTTAAAGAGCCGTGCTACCGAGCGGAAAGATCAGGGTGAAGTTATGAGAACTGTCAGGGAGAATCAAATAGCCTAAGACGTATAATTTCTTGTATACATGGTGCGGAAAATTAATTTTTCATCTTTGCGTCTGATGTTTCTGTTACAGGAAGATGCGGACATGGTTCACCCTGTGAGCAGTTGTGTTATGAACTTCACGACGGGATGTACGAGTGCGATTGCAGGGATGGCTATATTCTTCATAAAAATGGATACAGCTGTGCTGGTAAGTTTTTATATTTTTTATGCTTGATCAAATTTATTATCAAAAGGTAATTAATATTTATGCTTGAAATTCTCATAATTTTTTCTTCATCCGAAAACCCCTTTTACTGACAAAAATTGTGATAGCACATTTCTATAATATCTGCCTCTTTTTTGAAAAGTAAATCTTATAAAACTACATTTTCTAGTAAAAAGTAGCTCTTGGGTGTATTACTTCCTTCGTTTGGTCTCTGGATTCCCCAAAGCATCTTTCTCCTTTTCCTTTTCCTGAATGGCAGCATTTATACGCCTCAGGTCTGTTCTCTTTCTTCGTTTCTTGAGCTATTCTATTTATCGCCATGCCAACTTATCCCAAGTACAGGACTCTTCTCTCATTGCGAGACTCTTCGAACTCTTCCTCATAGAAAATATAAGTATAAGGACTCCTCTTGGATTACTCGACTCGTGGCCCCAGGCTCATTCGAGTGAGATAAACGCGAGATCCTCCGCTCAGTTTCGACCCGGTTCCTCTTTTTTCACTTAAGTTCCAGACCACCTAGAACTCAATTTCACTCGCTCGCCTTTCATCGCGTCATAAAATCGCTTCGTCGAGTCGTCCTTCCTAAACATATCGAGGCTAATACCCGCACCTTGTAGGCAGAGGGATAAAAAATATATTAAAAGTGGAGGAATATTATGGGCAGAGAAATATCTCACCCCATTGAAAGCAATAGTCTTAAAAATAACACTCCCTGTGCTATACTACAGCTATCAATTTTTTTAAAAGCTCTGAAATTTTTGGAAATGAAAATTGCATTAAATATTATTGCTCGATTGCCTCACGCAAATTCGTCGCGATTATATTTTATTCACAGTCGTTTGTGTCTAGCAAAATCCTTTTCGTAGGTGTAGGCATCCGATGACGCGAAATAAATGCATTTCCAATAATCTTCCTCGCCTTATTGCACGTCAACGTGACACCCTGTTATTTCGAACATCCCCTTCAAAGTGTCCCGTACGTGATATACGATCAGGCTCATATCTCACTTTTTATTTTAAACCAAGAAACGTGATATGATTTTACTATGTATTTAAAGAAACTTGGAATTATTCTTGCTTTTTGATTATAACGGGATTCTAAAAGTCTTTCAACAACTTCACCGAGACTTTAAAGCATTGCAAAATATTTTAAGTAAATTTATAAAAAGTTCTGAACGTTCAAATGCACGATTTTTCGAAAATCACACAATCGATATATAATACGTGAAAAATTATCTTAATAATATCCATCTTTTATAAGGACTTTAAAACATTTTAAAACATTTAAATATTGAGTAATCGACCAAAGATGAGAACCCCTGACTGAGCTTTAGAGGAATTTCCGGTATTGTGGAGAGGTCAATCCTAATGTAACTGTGGATGTCCAGGTTGACAAACCACTCGAGAGTCCAGGATGTCATGCGTTCTAA
>JAUESI010000038.1:6962033-6978987 GCA_032275145.1 Synergus laeviventris | reverse complement strand
GAAAAGATAATGTTGTTCTATCTATTTTTAGATAGTTTATTGATTTTCTTTTTGAAAATGTAATAACTTATATATACTTTTACGGAATATTCCATAAAAATAGTCAATGTCTAGTATTTTACATTATTGAAAAAATAACTTAATTTAGTGGCCTGTCTTAAATGTCAGCATTTTTAGTATCGCATCACTTCTTTTATCTTTCTCATAACAAGCATAACAAAAAACACTAATGCATAATAATCAGCTGGGATTCACAGCTTTTTCCTGGTGTGATATCTTCACTAGATACATATATATAGTGTATATACATTGTTAGGAAATTCAGCTTCTCGTCTGTTCTTTGTCACAAATAAAATTGTATTTTAGATTAATCAGAAGCAGGAGGAAATGGTCTATTTCGTAATTCCAAATCTCTATTCCATGTTATAATTTCACATAAATAGAAATTTAATATTTAGACCTAGAATCTAAATTTTCTGATTTTGAATTTCTCTTTCTAGTGCCTTACTTTTTATTTATGAAGTCGAAAATTTTAGAATGATTTTAGAATGTTTAATTCAATACTGAAGAGAAAAAATAAATTGTATACACTGATTTGTTACAAAGTAACAAAAGCTGAAGGTTTGCTCTCGTTCACAGTGTGTGAATGAGTGCACTATACATAATTGTACAGACTTTGATAAAGCACAAAGGCCTAGTGAACTGGTGAACTTTTCGAGTAACCCTCGAGCTTTTTCACGTTTATTTCGTCTATCTTTCGAGTATCCATATAGTAAAACTTGGGTCACGAGGTACTCGTGTAGTAGCAGCAGTTATCGGCAGTTTTGATATTAATAAATAAAGTTTTCCCTCACATCTAACTCCAGGTTGGAAACCCACATCTCAGATTTCAGGCAACACCCAAGATTAATAGAACTTTTCATCTGGTAACTCTTACAAGCTCAAAACTTTAATTTCCACTTTTCTTATATGTAAACTTCCAAGATCGGATTTTAGATGACATTGATTCACCTCAGATGCATTAAACTTTCCTCCAACAATTTTGTCAATCTTCAACTTTCAAAACTATCTAATTTCAAACTCTACAATTCATATTTTATTGTTTTCAAAATGGGATTCTGACGAGGGCATATGGTCGGGATTTGTAATTTCCAATAAAAATATTTTTATATAATTAGACATTTATGGGGTAATGATTATAATACAATTATATTGGTATACACTGAAACATTTACTAATATGTATATTGTCGACATAACAAGATCATATTTTTAGGAACTTTGAACATTTTATGATTACATTTTGTTTCAACTTTTTGAATTTTTTGAACTTCCTTAAAATCATTTGATTTTTTTATATTCTTTTAAGATATTTTAAAATCTTTTAATATATATCCCTTTAAATTCTCTACAATTACTTAAAATTTCTTCTTACCATAAGAGAAATTTAGTTTCCCTAAAACTTGACGCTCGCCATAATAAATATTTCTTCCTAAAGCTAGCCCATTTACCTCCGGCTGTGCGAAACGGAGGTAAATGAGGTAGTTTTATCAAAAAATATTTATTATTCCAAGCGTAAAGTTGAGGAACTAAATTTGCTCTTATGTTAATTACCACATGCCCTTTACATCTCTTGGAATTGTAAAAATCTTGTGAAAACTTTTGAAAATCTGTAAATTCTTTGGAATTCTTTTTAAAATACTTTAAAAAATATTTAATTGTACTTGAAAATCTTGAAACTTATTTGAATTCTTTCGAAAAGTTTATTGAAATCACTTAGAGTCGCTATATTTTGTATAAATCATTTTTTTTAGAAAGTAATAAGTTAAATTTTCCCTAGATATATTTTATTTACCCCGAAATATTATTTTAAATTATCTCAAACATATAGCAGAATTAAGCTTTCTAACAATAAATGAGGTTTTGTGACAATAGAAAAAAAAACGCGAAACACGATTTTTGCATCAAGCAATGCTGAGGGTTGTGGGGGATTACCGCCCTGAACAATAACCTTCATAATGGTAATACTTTGAGACAGAGCTTAGGAGTGAAGCTTCACCCACGAAAAAATTCCCAGCAGTGTTGAGAGAAGACTATGGAAGGAACTAAAAAGTATATTTTTCTTTGGCAAATATAAAATTTCTAAAAGAGTAATTTAATTTTTATTATTTTCCACAGACTTTTACATTTTTTATTATATTATTCAAAAATTTCCTGGGACAGAAAAGCTTCTCCTTTGTTTTTCCACTAAATTTCCATCCAGAACTTAGTCGTGTCACAAATTTACTACAACCTTTAGGAAACTCGAAACTTGGCTGGAAGTAACGAAAGTTTCTTTGTTATATCACTACGAGCGGAAAACATCGGGTGTTCTTAACGATAGAAGCTAAGAATATATGAGCAAATATGAATGATTCCGAGTTTTAACTTTAAGCTTTGCCCAAGAAAGTTCCCACGTTTAGACTATATTTTATATCAGTCGTAGCAATAAACCTTTATCGGTTGACGATTTTTATATTCTCATAAAATGTATACGATCAATTCTTGAAAACGGAATTTAATTATTAATTCTTCTTTTATTAAAAATTCTTTTTTAGTATAATCTTTGTAAATATAATTATGAAATATATATGAAATACTCTAAAATTGGATATTTCACATATACAAAGTTTTTTATACACCAGATATGAAACGACTGAAGTAAAAAAATTCGGTGACCCGTAATGAATGAATACTTAACATGAAAACGAAATTATTATTCGGTGACCTGTTACGAAGTCCTTTTAGTAATGATCTTCTCTGTAGAATGCATAGCATTAGAAGAAGTATCTAAAGTATTCTTCATTTATAAAAACATTTCTTTGCTCTAATTAAATTAATTATCTTGAAATTATAAAGTATAGAAATATACCATACTACCATATATTAATAGAACTTTTTTGTATTCTATTCTCTGACCGGAAGAGAGCAGTTTATCCGGATGAGTAATTCATTACGTTGCCTCGTCCGCTTGTTTAATCTCTATGGAAATTCTGTGGTGAAAAAAAAATCATTCGTTGAAACAGAGAAATATAGTATTTATTTATGAAGGAGTTTTACAGTTCAGTTTAAAATGTTCGTAACTTAAGTCGGGAATGTATCAGATATCACTCACTTTTAGTTATTCACTATATCAGTCACTTTTTATCTGCTGAATAAAAAAATGAAAGAAAAAAGTGAATGAATTTTTATGAGGAAGTTGACTTTTTTGAGTGAACATAGTGGCGCATACAAGGGAATGCATTTAGTAGAGAATAGCTAACCACAGACTTGAACAGGATGACGACCGGGGGTCGTAACTAGTTTTGCTTCTCCTGCACTTCAAGACGTATCTCGACTATACACGTCAGCCACATTAAATTGTAAACTCGGATAGATTTGCCTAACTCGCAAATTCTCCTTCACCCATCTTACGTTCGAAAAGTTTTGTTCGAGATTTAACAGATTCTGAAAAGAAAAAATAGTCCTAGGAAATGCTTTCCAGATTGAGGATCCGATCGCAATTCAAAAATAAAACATTGAACACAATTAAGAACCTTTTCCATGAATCCATTTTTATTCTTCTAAAACTTTAATTTTAAAAAAATCGTAAAACTCTTGACATTTAAATACAGCTCTTGCTGCAAGTATTCCCTGAGAAATCATAAAAACCGCAATAAATGTTTCACAACTCATGTGGAAACGAAATCGATCGTGCTGACGAGTGACATAAAGTAAAAAGAGGCACATATTGTAAATAAAAGACGTGTCTCTGAATTTTTTTAAACGTTGTATTCCCATGACTGTTGCAAGTTTTTTTTATTAAAGCTCCATTCATCCCTGTTTCCCTTTTTGCATTGTTTCCACAATTCGGATTTTGGGAACTATTTTTTAATTCCGCCGGATATTCCCAAGGGGTGTTGATGTTATCCTCTAATCGATGGATGGAGGCATGTTTGAGTAACATACATGGGAAAAATTGAAAATCATATTACACGAGCAAAACAGTATTCGGACACACCCAATAAAAAAAGAACCGAGTCAACACTCTTCCTTCCGTTTTTTTTTCACGAAAAAAATATTTTTTTTAACAAGAATTAGTTTTGGTGGTAATAATTCTTTTGTCTCGAGTATAAAAGGCATTTTATTCGGAGCTTTTCATTTCATCCCGTTGTCCCACTGATCAGAGCAGAGAGAACAATTTATTTACCACGATTTAGAGAATTGTGATCCTTTATTTACTTTATGTGTTAAAAAATATCGTCCTTTGTTTATTTTAATCAAATTACTACTTTCCCATTTGGAATTAAAATGTGATTACAGTTTTATTGTAATTTTATTTTATTCTATAATATAATATTTGGAGAATTTGTATTAAGCTTTGGAATGTTTCTATGTCACAGAAGAGCATTGAACTTATTTCATTTTTAGAGACACTAAAGCCCATCAACATTATTTTTCGTAAAGCTGAACTACATATATGAATGAATAAGTTTCAGACGATTTCGGCATGCAATGACTTTGGAACTTTTTCTTCCCTTCGCTCGTACTTTCGCTATCTAGATTTCCCAGTCCTCTTTATTTCTACTCCCCATCCGGCAAAGTCCTTCTCCACCCCTTTACTGCCTCGGCAGATTCGAGTTAAGAAAAATTTATAGACCAAGTTTTCGTCTCCGGCAGTAACAAGGCTCGCTGAAAAGACTATTCTGAAATCTTTCGAAACAATATCAATCTACTTCCACCGTAGTTACCATTTTTAAACAAATCTTCAAGATTTTAAGACATTTTAATTGATTTTAACGAATTTGAATTCTCGTGATTTCCAAGGGAGTATAAACTAGAAAAAATTTTTAAAATTTTCAAAGTTCCACAACAAACTTAAGGTTGATGATTGAAAATTTGGTTTGTTTTCCATAAGGGGTGGTTTTTTAGGGTGTTATGGAGTTTTCTGAAACGTTTAAAAATCTGTCGTAGGTGGGGTCCTTTTCGTTTTTAAGTCGATTTTGTGACTAGGGGTTTTCTCATCTCTGTAATTAAAAACTTGGAGATTTTTTTGTATATAGTGCATTTTTAGGTCACCACAAACTATTCACACCGGAAATATATATATATTTAAATAACAAGGTGTCGTAAAATTTAATTCTATCACATATTCTTTTAGCCTTTTGCATTTCAAAAGTAAAAGGATGAAATAAAGTTTACTGCACATCTCTTCACCTTTTCATAATTGGTTTCTTCCACACATTCAGTTTGTATTTTGAAGAATCTACAAATCTCTCAGAGAGGGTGCATTTTCAAAAAATAGAACAAAACGACCACTCATGTATTCTCTTCACGTTACGGAAAACCCACACGTTCAAATGTAACGAATATAAAATTTTAGATTCACTGCAATATATGACCTAGTTTCGAAATTAACTTTTCATCCAAATTATAATTTAATACTAAAGGTATTAAATTACAGAGAAATCTAGATTTACGTAATTAAATCTTTCTTAAATTCTAATTTAAAATCTGACTCATTATTTATTTTACTAACGATATGTCAGAGAAGAAAAGTCGAATTTCGAAGAAGAATTTATTATTCTGACTGAAACGCGACAATGTGGAATCCGACTTTATGAAATATGAGTTTAAATTGTGAATCCCGAAGGGTATATTAGTTTCAGTTTCTGCTTTTCATCGTGCATGGTTTAAAAATGAATTTAAAATGATGGAATACCATTTCATCTCAAATGATACTCTTATAATATAAAAAAAGTGTTCCCTGTGGGCACGTTCTCTTTTATTATATGTGTTATTTATTATACTAATAAGTTGAATCGAAAAACTAATCCAAACCTTTTTCCGGTATAAATATTACCTATATTACAACCATATGGTAGTCCCTTCATCGAACCCCAACTTTCCAGAGGAACAATGGGGGCAATAAAGGTTTTTATCTTTCTTCATCGGACACTCGGAAGAGCTGTTCGATAAAGTATTAGAACTTTTTTTCTTTAAGAAAAAAACTTTCTATTCTAATTCATAGGGAAGAAATAATTCCCGAAAAATGCAAATTCCAGAAATTTCTAGTTCCTGAATAATAATAATATTACGAAAATGATTTTTAATGAATTTTCAAATTTGAGCTGTCTTGTCAAAGATATTTATTGAATACTGTAATATAATACCAGGTAATAAATTTATATATTTTTTCTTGCAGAGCTAAATTCAACGTCTGCTTCGACAGGCGAGTTAGGGGAACTCCCAAACGACTTTGAAAGCGATGAGTTAAGCTCTGACAACGAGGAAGATGAAGATGTCGCAGAAGATGTCCTGTATATGCGAGGAGCTTCCTTTACGATACACCTGGAGCCAGGTCCTGAAAATTTTACAGTAAATTTCACAAGAAATGAGGAAAGTAGCAACGAGATTCCAGAAGGAGGACAACTACGTCCCACTTTCCAAGTAAGTTTTAGATCACGTCACCATCATTCTCATAAATAGGCTTCTTGCTTTTCTCGCCAAGTTAAGAATGGAATTTTTCATAAAAGTTATTTCTTCTCTGAATGTTTACAATTTTCTTTAAATTGGATGAGTGGGATGAAAAAGGGCGATAGGAAATAAAAGTATTCTCTGCTTTTTTTGCTTACTTCTAATTTGAATATTATTTCCATTCAAAGCATGAAGCTTATTTGTAATGATATTTTCTTTTGCTTATTTTTTTGGAAGTTGGGGGTATTTTGGAGTTTTAATAATATTGAAATTCCCAGAAATTAGACAAGGAGTTACAAGTTTTTATATTTTATAAATGAATAATTCTGGTTTACAGTAAAAGTCAAAAGTCCATTGAAAATGAATCCGTCGACTTGTCCGTTTAATTCACTTAATCCAGTGGGTCCTGAATCGCCAACATTGAAAGAAATTGCTTTTCCTGATATCCATCTCAATCCTTCTCTTCTCCTTCTACTTTCAAGGGTCCGAATTTGGAACAAAAGCTTCCCTCGACAACGGAAAGTGTCTTGAGTACCGAACCTTCTTGTTCTTTGGAATGTGGACCCGGAGGCAACTGCTACACTGAAAAACTTCGAAACGAAGACGAAGAGGACAATCTTCTCGAAGGAAACGACTTCTCCACGACGAGACGGAAACAAGAGTCCTTGAGGCAGAGGTGTCAATGCCCCCTTGGCAGGGGTGGCGATCGATGTCAGCATGGTGAGTGATTTCCTTCGCATGCCTACCTGCACTCATCATCTTACTTACAGGTCCTTAATCTAGAATTGAACTTTTAATTCGAATTTTAATTTAATGGGAACTTATCACGAAAGTAGCTTCTATTATCATGCCGATTGATTTCACTTTAGATTGAACTGCTCTTAAATTAGATAACTTTTCAAATTGGAAAATAAATTGCATAGCTATCAATTGGTTCCACGAATGGCCTCATCCCTGCTTAAAATTTTTAAATAAATTCCAGATTAGTTTCAGATAAATTAATCCGGCCAGATCCGGAATTTTTCTGCAGTTTGTCCGGATTCCCTCTAGGATGAAATTGGAATTCGAGATGCGTCCGATTGAGTCCGAATTTTATAGGAAATATGGAAGCAAATCATCCGTTCTTCTCTGGATGTTTTCTGGGATAAAACTTCAATCCGAAGTGAATCTGGTTCAGTCCGACAAGTTGGAATAATTTTAAATAGAAAAGATTCTAATTTTGAATCCGGTTTGACAGCTTATTGTTGATAAAGCTTAAGTGACTGTGGAAAGGCAGCTGTTAAAATTTGAGACTGGAAAGAAATAATAGAGTGAAAACCATTTTAACAATTTTCTCAAGTTTGAACCCTGTTGTCGATTGCACAAAAAGTTGCAAAAACACACGCTGCTGTAGACCTCCTTGGACGGCTTAACTCCGGAAACTACTGGTCGAATTGAAAGTTTAAACTTCCGAGTTGAGGGAACTAAGGCCTTCGTTGTAGAAACTGAAAAGTGGGGGCGTCGATTTTCAATCGGATTAGTCGAATGGAAAGTTTCTAGTCTCAGTATTGCAAGGAAAACTGCACACAACCCTCTTCCGAGGCTTCCTTGTTCGTTACTTCATCGTCTTTGTTGATTCGTACCTTTCTAATAGTTTGGCATATTCTTTCGGAATATGTATTCCTTTGTTATGCGGCTTCTATTCGGTTTTGTCCGAAAAGTGTCTGATCAGGTACGAAATTTCAGATGAAATCCGAACAACAATGGATAAATTCTAGATTCCACTTTGCATAAATATTATTTATTTCGTAAAACTTCTGGACTGTATCGAACTCATTTCGAATTCAAGTTTTATCCCAGACAAAATCCGGACAAGAACGGATGAATTCCAGATTCCACTTAACATATAAATATAAGTTGATTCCATATTTCGTTTAAAATTCGGACTGAATCGGACTCATTTCTTATTCCAAATCCTACTTTAGATAAATATTAATTCTGGTTTTATATTTTGAATAAATTCAGGGCAAATGCGAATTGATATCGAATCAAATGTTATTTCATGGATAGAAATCGGAGAAACTGCGGAAAGATTCAGGATCTGTTTGGATTAATTTATCCGAATTAAGTAGGGGAGTGATCGACCCCTCGGTTTTCATGAAGATTTATCATGCACACATTTTGCAAATTATGCCAAGCATTTAATATTAACGTTACTTTTAAATTTTTACGGCACGTTGATTCGATATTATAGACGCTTTACTGTTCAATTGAACCGCTTTGTTAGATTTACATATACCCATTTTTCAGGCTCAGTTCAGCTTTCACAAAAAAAAGTTATTCTTTTACACAAGAATACAAATTTACTGAGGTCGAAAATCAAATAAATTCGGGAGTTCCATTCTCTCTGTTTAATTCCATTTTCAGGGCTTTATCAAAGGGGAATTCAGGAAAATCTGTGTCTCAAATGGTATCTAACTGCAGAATATTACAAGTCTTGCCGGAGCATAAAGATACAGATGTGTAGTATGATGTATAAAGTGAAATCTCTGGCAAGATGGGATGATGTAAGTACGCTTTCATGAATTGAAAGTTACGAACATATGTTACAGCTCAACCCAAGATCTTATACTACATATGTATGTGGGAGCAAATTAACCTCATCACGTGATGGCCAATAAACGGAAACGCGGCTTATTGGTAAACGTTGATGTATATACAATGTTCATGCTAATTGCCTCAAATTTTCGCTTCAGGGTGTTTCGTTTGCGTTAGATTGCACAATTATAGTTGGAAGAAAGGGATTTAAGACGAAATTATTCAATTTAGAGTCTGTTTAACAATTTCCATATAACAATATCATATATAAATTATTACACGCACACCAGAAGGATTATATTCAATTTCAAGTTAAATTTACGCTACACAAGGGAAAATTAAAAATCCACATTTCTTTATAATTGATAACTACATCTCCATAGAATTCCGCTTTGTTCAGTTATATCCCCTGGCACGAATTTTCAGCAAATCATTGAAGCCACGAATGTTTGCCAATGTTTTTAGAGTCAACGAACTTTATTTCAATACAAGTGAGTCTATTTCATTCACTCGAGTGAAAATGTTGAACAAGATAGGAATTTACAAAGCCCAAGTGCGGGCACTTTGTCAAATAATTTACATATGAAAGGGTAATAAAGGAACACACTGTTGTGCTGATCAATACTATCTGAAATGTATATTGCCGATGAATTATGGAAGAAGAGATAATGTATTTTCCTCTTATAACTTATAAAACGAGGGTGAATACGATTTTCTTGATGCCAAAATTCGAATTCCTCATTGCTAAAATTACTCTCTTAAATTCAATGGATTGAACTTAAATTTTAAAGCTTTCAAGATTTTTCAAATATCGTTAGGGGAACAAATATCGTTTCAAATCGGTTCGAGATTTTAAGGAGATTTTATATGGACGTTGGCCAAGTATCTATAAACTTGAAAAATGAACCTAGAAAAGCCTTTTCCTTGGATTCATGCAACCAATTGTTGTAAGTCTCGTGGATCCGATTTATCGGCAAACAGTGAGCTTTTAACGGCATTTCTGGGAAGGTCGGTACTCCGGACTTGGAGAAGCGTGTGGTTAATCTGCTTAATCTAGCGTGCGGGACGCCATTTTGGCAGTTTGCCAGAAGGCAAACCAATACTCGGTTCTACAACGGAAAAGGACTTTGCGACCGTATTTAATGAGCGAACACTGTTCTGTTTCCAAATTGCGGAATTCTGCTTTTCGCGCAATCGTACCGTCGCCACCATCCTATCTTTATGGGAACGATTATATCGTTATATTATATACCATATTATATAATTCTAAAAAGTCCTTTTACAATTCGAGAGGATCGAAGTTTGAATATTTGAGAAATGAAAGCTTCCAATTTGAAAGCTTGCATGTTTGATTACTTTCGAAACTTAGACTAATTAAAGTTTCAAAGTCTTCAGATCGAAAGTAAGTGTGCTTGGGTGCTTCCTGTAGAATCAATTGAAACCTTATAGAGCTTTCAAGGGAATATAATAAAATATAATTAATATTTGAAGCAGTGCAAAGCTCAAGCACACGTTTAATTATAAAATTTGTATTTTTTTATCTTTTTAAAATCATTCTCTAAGGATTATATGGTACATCAATTTTTCATTTTTTGTCATTCGATTTGAGTCTTTTGATACTTTTGATGAGGAGCCTTTTATAGCTTAGAATTGGGTGTAGTGTATAATGTCGTGACTAGAATCAAGAGGTAAGGACCCTCGCAGATCCTTCTCGAGAGACGATCTGTCTAGATATCCATAGGAACATTGTAAGGAATCTGTGATGTAATACAAGGATCGGGCTCGAAATATTAGACCTAAGAATGACAAAGGGGTATAAATTCAGATCCTCTTCATTTATCATTCTAAGGATAGTTCATAACCTTCGGCTTACGCCCACAAAAAAGACTTTACCCTCAATTCATTATATATAATAAAAGTTTGCTGCATTGCACTCTTTTTGAGGAATATTCAAATATGAATTCAGACTAAGAGAGCAGTTCTGAAGTTAGAAAAAAGGTTAAAAGTAAAAAACAGTCAGCTTCAAAATTGCAACGCCGAAGAATGTTATAGTTCTGCAGAAAACTTCGCCAGGGAATGAAAATATTTTTCGATTCTCTTTCACGAGGCTCACTTGACAGAATGAGAAAGAATTGTTCTGAATCGGCAGCGAAAAAGCAACGCGCTTCGCTGTTCTCAATGACTGCTTCGCCTGTTGCTGGAGGATCAGTGGAACTTAGAAAAGGGTGAAAAAGGGTGAACGCGTAGAGAAGAGGAAGGACTTGAAACGGGAAAACGTACATAGTGCTTGGCTACACGTGAAACTAATTCGGGTCTTGTTATCACCAGGGTCCGACGCCCCACTGTCTGCTTCGTGATGGAAAAACGCCGAGAATTTCAATAAAAATTCCGGAGGTCAACTACTATGCATCCTTCCCCACATTCTCATCGAATTACTTTTTATACACGACACATCTCTTCCATTCAGAGATTTTCTTTTGATTCAAAATAACCTGAAAGTAGTTTACTTTGAATAAAGAATTAATTCAAAAATTATTATTAACGCAAAGAAAACATGTGAGAGGATATGGGAAACAACAAACAAGGTTTTTATTACCTGGTATAAAAAACCTCCACTCAGCGAGTGGAGGAAAATGCCCTTTACAATTCCAAGTAAAATTAGAAAAAACTCACCATCACGCGCTCACAGAAGCCAAAACACAACCGATCCGCAAGCTATAAAATCATAAAAGCTCACAAAGAACCCTTGAAGGGAAAGAAAAGGTAATCCGCTCAGCAAGGAGACAAATGAAGAGATCAGCTCCCAGATAAACACTAAAAAAATGTGACAGCCACTTCTGTAATCCCTAAATTAGTAACTTTGATAAACTCAACTGGCCTCGCAAAAACAGGACCTCGCACGCTGAGTCTTCAAGCCTCGCTTGATGAAAGTTTTCCATTTAATAATAAACTTTAACCCAGTCGTTAATTTTTTCCAGTCAAGTTTATATATGCCCTTAATATATCTCCATACCCTGAAACATAAGTCTATTAAATCACTAATAAAGTAAAAATCACTTTCGAGAATTGTTACGTATTTTCTGATGACATTGTAGAGGTACTAATTTGAAATGATGTATCTGTAATCTACGCTTTGAGTTATACGTAACTAAATGTGACCAGCTTGCAGAATTGTGTACTATAGCAATAATCTTCCTAATCTGTTCATTACAAGTACTAGTTGTGATCAACCTTTGCGCCTGTGATTTCGCATTCATCCAACTATGTATATGTGTTTATCGAACATTCCCATTAATCCTGAGACATGCGATCAGAAGCTTAGACAGCTTAAAGGTTTCAGTAACTATAGCTGCTTTCGTGAGGTCTCTGAAGATTACAGCCTTACTTGCAGATAACTGAAATTTATTCAAGACAGTTTAGAAACGAAAAAAGAGATTCTTTGCACGAAATTCCGTATTTTTAACTACTGTTTTGTGGAAGTAAAGAGATAGAAATCCTTTCCCTTTGTATCTTTATCTATCTCCATATTAATACACATCTACTTTAAAACTTCAATTTGTTGTAATTAGAAATGATTCTGAATCATGCAGGCGGAAATCTGGATGGTAAAGCATGCAAATATGACAATAATAGTAAAAAAGGAGAAAATGGTCCATATATTCTTGTTAGCTTGTATCTTGCAAATATATCAAGTGCATCGTTGAGTCATAAATATTTTTAGCGACCCACTATGACAGTTTCTGTCCCCGTTCTCCAATAATCCTGCGCAGCTCTTCTCTTCTGGTGTCGGGCTTGCAGCGAACACGCTACAATGCTTGAAATTTTGTGTATTATGGGACATACAGGTCTTCAGATGTGTACCAGATTTGCATGCTGTTTTGGCAAACATAAATCTGACGCATGGATCACAATTATTTAAGCGATATGGTCACCTCGAAGACGAAATTAAATGAATATATTAAATTAAATATTTAAAATAGAGATTGTTGTCTTCTTGATTATTTTTTTGATAAAATGGCATAATGAACAAACTATTTGTATTCTGTGAGTCTTCAAACATTCATTTAAAACAATATCGGACCAAAATTGAAGGCTCTAGACATTTTTGATAGAAAAAGTGCTTTTCCTCCCAGTGTTCCCCTCCATCCCTCTTCCTGAATCCATCACCCAGCAATCCAGCATCCTACATCTGCCAGTGCTAACCACGAAACAGGAACAAAGATAGTGAGAATTATTCCAGCAGTGGCAAGTTAAATTTTTGGTAAAGCCGTCTGTAAAACTGTCAATTAAATTCAAGCTGTCACGGTTTGCCTAGAATGAATTATTTTATATGAGATTGCGAAACTCCGGGAAACAACATTAGCTACATGTAACGGCAATTGGGGGGGACCTAATTTCCGGGCTTGCTCAATGTGATTGTAATTTTTAAAAGATAAATGTCGAAATTCTTTAAATTCCTCTAAAATACCCTGAAATCTCCCAAAATCGTTCATTTTGAAAAGGGCGTCATGAAAGATTTTGCCTATAGGCTATAGACTAAACACCTTGATTAATTAAAACTTGCAACGTTTAATTATGTCAACTTGAAAGCTTTCATCTTAAGTGATTTCCACTTAAAGCTTTGCACCTTCTTTGCCCGGTTTCTGTAGCCTTTTTTTCTCGTGAAAAAATCAGTTCGAATTGTCTAGGCACAATGGGATTTTTTTATCATATTTCTTGAAAACCACTCTTTCTTGAGTATTCTTTATCAGACTCAAGGGAGTCAGAAAGAGTGTGCTCATTGTTATTTTTGTTACCTCTGTTGAGCGGTAGGGTTCTTCATGGCTAAGCTCATAAATGGAGAAAGGAGTATCGACAAAACAATTATTATCGTGAATGTATGAGTTGGGTGTGTTCTAGGTACCCCTTGAAAAGCTCGTACACGTAACGATTTATTTGCAGACGTGCTCTGTACCAGAGTGCGAAAGAGTCGTCAACGGTAATGATTTTTAACCTCTTGGTCAACCCATTAATAACTTTTGTAATTCCACTGAGATCCGACACAAAATCTCCAATATTAATGCGGTAATAAAATTATTTCGAGATTTTAGTAATTGTCGCATTAAACCCACTCTAATTAATTTTTTCATTAGTTAATAGGGAACGAAGAGCATTAAATTATTGAATCATAATGAAATCGTTAGTCTCGTATGAAATCGTAGAAATCTTTATTGCAGGTTTATTAAAAATAGGTGTATTCGAGGGGTTGAAGACTCATGAAAACAGGGATACATTTGTCACTTGAAAATAATTTAGAATCACTTCAAGTGACTACAGAAATTTCAGAAGACTGAAGACAGAAGAAGTTTCAGTGACTTCTGAAATATCTGAAGCCATTTGAATTCATATAAAGTCACATGAATTCACATAAATACAAATGAACGATAGAAAGATCAGAAATAAAGTGAAAATGTATTTAGTTGTGTATTCTAGGGTCATATATGATAGAGAATTAAGAGCTTGTGAGTTGTTATTGTTAAAAGACAGTAACTTCATCTCCAGCTTTTATGCGAGTAAGAAAACAAAACGAAGATTCAGTTCAGTAGTAACGACCTGTCTGACTCTTAACAGCTAGCTGACTGCAGTCCTTACAGTTTACACCTTCATTTCTTCCTTAAGGGTCGCTTTTTCATGAGTTAATGCCGAGTTTCCTCTATAGAAATACCATTCATTATTTTAGAAAAAAAATCAGACAGAAGGTATGTTTTGAGAGACTAGCGGAAGGGTCATCTGGATTCTTATATGCTTCTAAGTTTAATGTATTTGGTGTGAGAGCTTTAAAATTATTTCCCCATTTGAAGTATAGAAGTTATACTTGAGAAAAAACTAATCAGTATCTAGCTCTGAAAACTTAATTTTGAATGCTAAATCCGAATCAGAATAAAAATTGAATTGTCTCTAATAATATTGGCCATTGGTTGACAAATAGTAAGGGAAGCATAGGTCTACAAGTCTACATAGAGTATAGGTATATTCACTAGTGGTATGTCACACTCAGTGCGTTAGTTCTATCGATTTTATAATCAAGTCGAAAGCGTTGAACTGTGGCTTCGTCGTGGACAAACCCCTATTTCACCTAACGATGTAGACTCACCCCTGCCATTAAAGTAAAGGTCATTGTTATATTTGTTTCAAATATATATGGGGACCGCTCTGCTGACACATTGAATACAAATTTTTCCAGATATCATTTCACGACCCCTACCGATCGATTCACCTTTTTTGTAATATTCCATCTTTTTTTATTCCTGATTATACTCCCAAAAAATTAAGAGATTTTATACCTTACTTTTAGTACTCTCCCTTTGCTATTAAAATTAGAATTACAGGGAGGGTGTGCCTCTCGAGCTAAGTTTTATCCGCAAGATAAATCAATATCTTGCGAAGAGTTACTGAGCGTGTAAAATTTTTCCAAGAGAGGGAATATTACACTTTTCCACTTTTTAATAAATGTTACCTGCCTCGTAAATCCGATTTACATTTCAAGAAAAATAAATCTTGGAGACCAAGGGAGAGTCTTGTTTTAAAAATTTTCGTAGGATTATAAAAATGTATTGGATTTTTAAATAATTTAAAGCGATTCAAATAGATTTCTACTCATTTTAACGAATTTTTAAAGAATATCAAAAGAATTCAGAAATCTCTTTATACCTCTAGTTGTTAACAGTTATAAAAAAAATATAATCATAAAGTTCCTAGAAATATGTCCGTGTTTGTTAACAATATACATATTATTGAGATATTACTTCTACAATGTTTCCCCATAAATGTATAATTATATAAAAATATTTGGGGCCATTTCTGCAGGAGATTTTGAATAACGATATTCAACCCAGTTCAAATTGATTATGAAGTAACCGGATTCGGATTACAAGTAGGATTTAACAACAGTCATAAAGAGAATTTATTGCAGTGACCGATAAAATCGAACAGGTCCATTGATTCCCCAGATGCTGGCATTATGCGAATCTGTATAACTGGCATCGCGACACTAGTAATCCAACATCAGCTACGTATGTTACACATGCACCTGTAGAGTAACTGAGCATATACTAATCGATTAACTATCCGCTGTGATGCATTAAATTGTATTTGTGCGTCGTAAGGGACTAATACTATGTTAGGACATATTGTACGACCCTACAGCTTCGCCAGAGGTACCATTTCCTGCCACAATTGACCGCTTCTTTGTTTCCAGACAGTCGACAAACAAGAGCTTTGCCTTTTATACTTTTTCAATCGGAATTAGTAGGAATAATTAATTGAGTTAGAAGCTGAAATTCAATTATAATTAATAACAATTTCTCAAAAAAGTAATCCAGGTGAAGCAAAGAATTCAGAAAGATGGAAGTGTTTCATAAGGTGATATTTCGGAATTTTCTTTGGGGTGTATATAAAAACGAGCAAGAAACATTATCCCCATAGGGCTTCCATAGTTTGCAGGGGTGTTTTAATGGATACGAGGAGGCGCGCCTCTTCCTTCCCACTAAAAGTATATTGCCTCTCTTGTATCCCGTTGCATTTTTCAGAAACCTGCAACACGAGCAGGAGCATCATGTGGTGTAATGACCTATACTCTCTATCCTCGAGGTACTTATTTTTAACGTGTGCAAGTATTTATTTACCTAAACTGCCTTTTTAACTCATTTAAGGGTTAATATACCTATGTCAGGTTTCCCCAGCATGGCAACATTCGAGGGTTTCGTGATCATCATTACTTTTCCCCTCTTTAGCCAATCAATCAGCAAAGAATGGCTTCCTGCTCTTTAGAAATTGAAGAACATGAGGTTCATGAGAGAAATAGGGAGCGGAATGTTTTATTATATTTTATTCAGTTGGAAGAT
>JAUESI010000038.1:6948205-6961933 GCA_032275145.1 Synergus laeviventris | reverse complement strand
ATATTTGAGATATTTCTTGTAAGAATAATATTGATAATAGAATGATGTTTGATTATGTTACAAATTATTGGAAAAGAATCCAATTGTACATGTAAAGACATTCAGCCAAAGTGCTTTTATTAATTAAAAGTTGTTAACGACTTTGAATCATATCACTCTCTCACATTTCCAACCAAATTCCCCAACAAAACTAAAGCAAAACTAAAGTTCGTAAACTAGCGTCCTTGATTGTTTGAAAATTACCACAAAGGCTGCGGCTCTCTCAGGACTATACAGTTTAAGCCTCACTGCATCCTGTGAATTTGTTGGTAGGAGATCCTCAAAGACAAGAAGTCTTGGGGGGTGTTGGAAATAAATACCATGTCATGAAATATTCATCACACGTACCCCCTGAAGCCCCCTTTCGTCCCTCACTTATCCTTCAAAATGAACCACCCTTCTCGAACATAACCACATCTATTCGTTTCTCAACACACCCCTTCAATGAAGATGAAATACCTTTCCGAGTTTCATGATTAACTTGGAACTATTAATCAATGATGTAGAATAATTTGGAGGCACAAAAACCGAGTCAGAAAATGTGCGAATGCTTTTTTAAACGATTGTCATCCCTTGTTGGAGGGCTTAATCTATTTTTATAGGGGTGGCTTTTCAGTCTTTATGTGAATTGTAAATTAGTTAGATCCAAAGCATGCCACAAAATTTCCACCGGGTTTTGCAAATTAGAGAGTTATCGGATCGTTCTGGTCGTGCAACATGTGGTATTTAATAGAATCCCCTATACGCTATATTCTGCACCTAGCTTCATAGTATATTTTACAACTTGCCCTTTCCGAATTGACAAAATGATAGAAAGTAGAGTTCTGTTTTATCAAAACATAATTAATTACCCAGAAATTGCTCCATTTAATCACATTCGAAATCACACGAAAAAGCTTCAAGTCCCAAACTGGAACATTTCAGTCTGATAAATAATAAGGAGAAAAAGAACTTCTCTCTGGGTTTAGCACATAAAATGTATATTTTTGTGGGAGATTTATGAATCTATGCTTTCGATAAAGTCGGAGCGCGAAACAAGAAAATATGGTCGAGAAAAAATCGGGGATTCCGACCACAGACTGAAGGGACTTATGGCGTGCTTTAGGCGTAGACGTTATAGAGAAAGCAGAAAGGTCGTATCGATCACCTGGGAAGAAGAAGGACGAGGGATGGGGTATGAAGGATGTTTGGGTAGAAGGTGGAAGATAAATCAACGGATAGAAGAAAATAGAACAAGTTTCGACCAGACTGAATAGATAGAATTTCCTTGATATGTAGACGACTCTAAAAGACGGTCGCATGCACGTGGATCATGACGAACGTGCGGATGTGAGTTCACGAAATCAGGACAAGAAATAAAAATAAGACTTTATAGAAAAGTTCAAGGAAAAAAAAAATAATTTTTTGTTCCACGAAAGAGGAAATGAGTATCTGAAGGGAAAAGAAAATTGCTACGTAGAGACTATAATAATTCCAAGTTCTATGTTTTATAGTTTTATAAGAACTTCTACACTTGAGGAAAAAAAATAAATAAAAATAATATGAGAAAAAGAAAGTCAATGTTTTGCTTTACAGTCGAAATAGATTCTAAAGAGACATCGATTTGTTCAGAAAATTGTTCCTCTTTTTGAAGTAGAGGATCATTCAATGAAAGAATTCTAGATCAAGTATAAATCAAGTCTAGATCTACACGATCAAATCAGAGTAAAAACAAATTTCCATGATAAAAGACGATAAAAGCTCTATACTCGGCGTTATTTTTCCAATTTTCGAACGACATCGAATTGAAGCTAAATAAAAGAGAGATTCGAGGAAAGGGAGTGAGAGCACCTTTCTTTTCCACTCAGCCTGAGACTGATTGGATTCTGTCGTTCTTTCCGTTTTCGGAAAGGAAGGAAATCTCTAAAAATTTCAAGAGGAAAGGATTCAACGTCGAAAGTGGAACGCTTCATTTACAGGTGGCTTAATTTTTTTATCGGATCTGAGATGCAAAAAAAATAGAGAAATTTCGTCCCATTTTCTGTACGTCTTCGAGATGAATTGCCAATCGGATTAATTCTCGAAGGCTTTGAAAAGTTTCCTTCTAAAAGATACGATCATCATCACGAGGAAAACATTTCTATGTATATACATTTGAAATGTTCCCAGTGTATACACAAAAGAATACGAATTTTATTATTCCTTGCACGTAGAAGCAATGAAATCGATAACAAAAGATAGATATTTATTAATAATAAAAATGCAATCTTTTCTTCATCTAAATTTCAATTTTTTTCTTGTATTTCAGAAACAGAAGTGAGGTCACCACGCTTCACGGGATCAGGCTGGCTCGCCTTTCCTGCTTTAAGAGCAGCCTACAAGCATGTTCAACTAGAGCTCGAGTTTCGACCGGAAGCTTGGGATGGCGTGTTGCTTCTGGCCGGTGAACGGGATGATCTTCAGGGCGACTTTATGGCCCTGATTCTTCATCATGGCTTCATCGAGTTCAGGTATCATATACCATACATTTTTTCACTACATCCCAATTTCAGGATCCCTAGTACATTGATTCAGATTTGAACTGATAAATTCAATGGTTTTAGATTTGGATAACAGACTTTAATTATTTAAGTGTTCTAAAATAGGACGAGTAAAAATTTCCAATTCTTGAAAACAATCGACCAATTTTTCAACAACAAAGGTTTCAATATTTTCAGTAAGATATTAGAATCATGAGCATAAATTATTGACAAGGGTTCGCACAAATTATTCAAGCTCAAGTATCCAAGCATTTAATAATAGCTTCCTTAATTCAAAGAACCCATATTAATTAATCTTACTACGTAAAAACCCTCGAGGGAATTGAATATTCCTTATACTTACGCGTAACAAGTTTTTATGCATTTTAAGCTGCTCGTGATTATCCACGAGTGCCATTAGAACGAGAATATTCAAATCGCGATGTCAGGCTAGTGATAAAGCTCTTTTATTCTCTTCTCCTACGTGATATATTCTGAAGCCGAGGCTGACTCAAGAGACTTGGAATATCGATCCGGATATTTGTTTCACCGACATTTGACGTCGGATTGCATATTCTTGAAAGCTCATATTATCAGAATATTATTATGTGGACGTGTCGCGTGCCTAAAACGTCAGAAAGACAGAAAGCACCTGATGCCCTCGATCTCCCGGATTATCGATAATCGATAATTAATTTGGATGTTGACTTGTGCAAGTCCAACTGACTGTCTAAGATAGGACTGCTTTACTCACTCTGACAATATTGAATCACTTTATTCTGTTAAAGATTCTGAATTGTCATTCAGAATATTTCCCAAATCGAAATTCAATTAATTGAATTTTAATGGAATTCCCATTGATAATATAATTATTATATAATGTGGTAATGCATTTTCTTAAAACTTGATGAACTGATCCACAGAAAATTAATTTAAAAACTGCTTTCCAATTTTAATTCCTTCGAATTTTGACTGTGTAATTTAGCATTTTACAGAGAAGTTGGTGTTTCAATTAATATAAAATAGATTAATTAAAATTATTAAGGATTCGCTAATTGATTGGATATTTTTTTAGATTCGACTGTGGAAGTGGAGTTGGAATAATAAGGAGCTCTGAGCCCGTTAAGCTCAATGAATGGAACACCCTGAGCATTTACAGGCATCGATGGGATGCTTGGATTCAACTCAACCGCGAGAAGAGAGTTCAAGGCAGATCAAAGGTAATTTCAATTAGGTCCTTTCTACAATTTATGCTTCTTCAATAATTCCTAATTAAACTCACAAAGGAATGAGAAAAATGTCTTACCCTTAATCATGATAAAAATATATGTATTTTTTGTATTTGCTTTGATTTTGCATGTAATTAATTTCACAAGTTGCTGAAGTGGTTCAAAAGACTTGAAGGAGTTGCTACAGAAAAACAATATATATTATACCTTTTTAAGCTTCATAAGGGGTGGATTTTCCCTTTTAAGGGAAAATGAAAAATCCAATTTTTAATCGCTTCTCTAAAGCAATAGAGCTTTTTAATTCTTTCACGATCGAGCTTTGTGGAAAAGAAGTAGAATTTTCCAATCCATTCCATTTCCTCAATTGCACCAAAGCTGAAAAGTTTCAATTCGATGTTTAAACATTGGTTCATTTCTTCCATAGAAGTACAACGGTCTTTAGTAGTTTGTATTTTCTTTGGATGAACGAAGAGCTTTCAAGTGAAAAATCCAGGTTACTTTCCATCTACATCATTGTGTTACGGTGTTTGTTTTCCTCTAGTTTTTCGTTTTATTTTTTCTTTTAACCAAAAGCAAGTGGGTATAACGAGCCGAATTAAATGCCTTTCAGAGGCTCCTTCACTTACATCACGAGCTTTAACTCTCGCACCCTTCTAAATCTCAACTTCGAGGTTCTCTTTCTTGCCTTCTCTCATAAGACTTGCAAATTGCTTCATAATAAGTTTGTACGACACTCAACCACCTTCTTCTTGAGTGCAACTACGTAGGGTCTACGATTACTCATTATTCCATGTCCATGGGAATATTCTATCTAAATATAATCAGTCACTGGTGGAATTTAGAATCGTTTCAAGAGAAGGATATTTCCCTTTCTCTTCACTTAAATAGTTGCCTTAGAACAAAGGTTTATTTTATTCTGCAAGTCTACAGGCTTTTAAATTTAATTGAATCACTTTAAGGCTTTTACATTTAGGGAGAAAATATGTTCGAAGGCTCTAATTCCAGATTCTTTGTCCCGACATTTACCACTTGCTTAAATTTCGGATTCAGTTCGAAATTGATACTTTTTGAAAGTCTTGAAGTAATTCTAGTTAATTTTTAAAACACTGAAGCTTATCTGCTATTAAGCTTCTGAATTTACTTATATAAAAAAAGAATAAAGTGTTCCTCAATTGGGAGGAGCTGATGAAAAGTGAACTGAGGAAGAATGGCTGCCGACGTGAATCTACTTTAGGTTAAAAGTGCTATTAAGCTCTCGATGTCCTAAACTCCTGATGACAGACTCCTAATTAGCAGCCCCAAACCTGCACTTTGCTGATCTTGCTCGGCCCTTTTTGTTGCAGCAGCACTTTTTTTCGCCAGGGATAAAGTCGATCAGTCGTTCAATGGTAGGTGCACTGCTAACGACGTTTATTCATTAATGGTGTCCTGAAAAAAAACGCAGTCCTCACCATTCTCACATTGAATTATAGATGACGCTGTGTCTGGTGTTCTACTTATGAAAAGTAATTATTTTATCGATTTTCATTGCTGTGCATTCATCATGTACAATTTCTGCTAATAATATATTCCACTTTTACCGACATTTACCTACACCTAGTGGCTTGAGTGGCTCTGTTCAATACTAAAATGGTTTGGGTCTGTGCTGAAAATGATTAATAATCCATTATTATTTATTAACCCATTATGTTTGAAATTTGGTATTTTTATATTTGAGAGTATTGAGACGTACATTAATATTGTGATCTGTGATTTAAACTAGGGACCAAAGAAAATTGACCCGACTTACGCAAATTTTGATCCTCAAAGTACATGATATGATGCGGCTAAAGTTTAAATGAAGGCCGCTTATGGTGAAAATTGCTGTTTCAATGCGATTACAGTTCCATAATTCGACCACGAGACTACAAACTTCACTTTTAACCATTTCAACGTCCATGTGCACTCAGAATGGCTTTGGAACTCAGAAATCGTGCTTTCACACTGTTTATACTCCGGAACTTTTTAACTTTTAGCGCGTAATGCAGGCAAACATTGATTTACGTCAAATGAGATTGACACCACATCCCAGCTTCCAAACTCATTAATTTCAATGTCGAAGGAAGGCGACTGTGCCTACTAACAAGTGTCGAAAAATTCAATTTACAGATAAAAATTATTAAAATTGCCCTGATTTATAATTAAAAAAGCACGTTTCAGGATTCTCCTGCCATGCAGTCGTTCTAAATTCATGAAATATGCTTGAAACTTTAATGACGAATAAATTGAAACTGATATATGTATGGGCATGTTTCCTTGAGAGTTGTACTTGCAACCAGTTGTTTTCTCTAGGAGAAGCTTTAGAGTAAAGCGAAAACTTGGAAGTTTATTGCAGATTTGTGATGTCTAGACCTGTAGAAATACAAATACGAAAGCTTTCGTCTTGGGTGTGACTAGTGCTACAAGTTGGCAGACTTTTGCAAGTGCATTTACTTTGAAACTGCTGCTCTCTTGGCGCAACACTCGTCTCCTGGTGACGAGTCTATACTGTAAATACATATACATTAAATGCTTCTAGAAAACACACTTACATATAAGTATAATATCTTATTTATATATGTATATTTATATGTACTCCTACATGCGAGAAGACCGGAACACGAATGTATAAGCTACGTATGGTACTAGCTCAACGGTAAATATACTGCACCCTGTGTAATCCACTTAGAATGTAAATTGCTGTCAGACTCAAGTGCTTCGCATTACCAAAAGCTATAAAAGTATTCCGAAAGTTTGCACCTGAAACTGACTTCTTCTTCCTCTCTTCACAAGGAAAACAAATGGCTTCAAGGAGTTAACCTAATATCGAAAATTTCTAAATTTATTGTATCAGGGCACTTTTTATGGTATCACAGGGATCGAACCCAATCGGAATTTATGAGATCATCATATTCTTTCACTTCTTCTAGAAACATCGGAAACCATTTATCATCTTAATTTCATAAGAACTAAATTTCTCAACCGTGAATTATTAATCAACTCCGATTGAACAATGAAACAATTTTTCAATAATTTGCACTCGATACAGTTTCACTTTACAAGGATTGATTATTCGGCGTGAATTAAAACGCCAATAGCAATACGAGGTTCGATTCGTTATGAAAAATGCAGTATTTCCGATTCCCGGTTGCCTCGGTTGTCATTCCAATTTTGCATGGATAATCACAAGCTCTGACGTCCTGAAAGCTATGAATTTATTTTCCTACTGGAGATGCCTAGTACGTTTCCGGCAACCCTCGTCTGGTTATTCTACAAAATATGCGCTGCACGTGTGTAGGTTTTCTGGATGTGTGTGTGTGGAAATAGGGATGATATCGTCGCTATTGATCGGAGAAGTCTCGAATCACTTTGCTCTCTCTTTCCTTGTACATAGGGCAACCAAGACTCAGAAATAGGAACTCGATCAGACGCACACTTTTTTTATCATTTCTGTATACATAGAGTTTTCGCACAGAAGTGTTGTAGAACACAGGCACACGCCATGGATTTATTCGTAACCCTCGGATTATCGAAAGAAACCCCAGGTAAAACCACGAAAGGTACTCGAATTTTTCGCCTCAATGCTGCACCGATTCCCGCCGAGGGAAACGACATCTTGTGAATTCACGTTGGAACGCGCACGTAAAGGAATATATTAAAGCTGAACATAAAAAGGAAAACAGAAAATTCAGATGGAATGGTGGACAAGAAATCTGAAAGAGATTTTTTAATTGGTTGAAATCAAGTTGAAGGGCTTGAATTCCTAATTGGCCTTGAAAAATGATAAGGAAGTCCAACTTTTATTCCCAATGTGTAGGGGTACGAAATTGAATTTGGAAAAAAAAATAAATAAATCACGCTAGTGTATACTGTATTTTATGTTATGTATTGTGTAATGTGTTTCCATTTGTAGAAGGAGGAACAGAGAATTGCAGATATTTCCGTTCTGATTGCAGGGTCTATTTTCGAGAATAACATTCCGAGAACCGCTTTTCGTCGGTGGTCCCGGAAACACAACTGGTCTAGAGAGACTTCCGGTCAGAAACGGCTTCAGGGGTTGCATCCGACACCTGGAGGCCAACGAACATCGTTATCGTTTCCCACTCGCCCCAAGGGGAGATGCTGCAAATGGCTTTGACGTTGGTTAGTACATCAATCATATTTTCAAAATAAATCATTCTACAATTTCTGATTAACGATACTATTACTCGTACCGTTAACATACAAAATACATCAATCTCATTTCTTTCGACGATAAATATATTCAAATGTGCAAGCTTCCCGTTTAAAAAATACATCAAGTAAATGAACACTTAATAAATTAGGTTAATCTAAACAAAAAATAATCATATTTCGAAGAAGTATACAGGCAAGCAGAGCGAGTATAATTCAACAAAGACTTCAACTTCACAGATCAAGTGGTTCCGAACAATGTGGTATTGGATTATTCAGCAGTCAATGAACATTCTGGAATACGGATTCAATCGTCGTATTAAAGTCGTGGAGAAGAAGTGAACCGTATAAAATGCGAAAGTATGACCCAAGTTCGTTTCGAATGGCCATCGCCGTTGATCCGATTCCTTCGAAAAAGAAGCCAACAAGAAACTACCAGATTCTCGTATCCACTCTAGCCAATTGATCCTCAATTTAGATGAAATTTATAAATTGGCAAAACAAAACGTCACACTGTAGCAGACACAAAAAACCGAAAACTATTGCTTGATACTTATTCGAAAATTGTAATTGCAATCCTCTGTTAATTTTTGAAATCCAGTCACTGTATTCCTTTGCTAACACGCCCTCAAACATTTAACACGTGCAAGCGTGTAAACACGAGTGTTACATTTACAGCAATGCTATAGTGAATGCATAATTTTGACGCCGTCAGGCTTATACTGTGTGAAAATGGCACGTAAAGAGCACTATCATAGCTGGTAACGAGATAATCCACTGTTGCGATTATCATTTCCAATGTGAAATGCGTTGCCAGGCAAACCCCAATTTCATTTTATGCCTCGTTTCATTTGAACAATTTAACACTACTGTTGTGATATTTTTTTAAGGATTCGCTATCTTTTTTAGTCGAGTAGTTTATTCTTTTCAAATGTAATTACTTCGCACTTATAACATCCCGTCGAGTTCTGAGTGAAACTATTTTAATAGCCTTGAATTCGCGGCGTGCACTTCTCGTCGCTTTCTTTTGCACTTTCCACTTTTCTCAGTTCCGAAAGAGAAATTTGTACCCGAGTTGTATGTGCCAATGAAATTTGGACTTTATTTTCGCCTCTGAGTTCACTCAACCAGCACATAACGACCCCTTTCGCATCCGGAAGAAATGACTGCCCCTTAAATTGTTTTTCTTTTCTGTTTTACGATGCAATTTTTGTCTTTTCACGCTCGGCAAAATGGCACGGAATTTTATATACAAGTTTAGGAAGGATTTAAAATCCACTTGATTCAATGATCTAATTTACTAATTCCATTGCTTTCATTTATTGCTATTCTATTTTCACTCTATCTAGTCAAATTTGATTGGATTTCATTGATTTCATTATTAGAATGGGATTTTATTGATCAAAGCTCGATTATCGTAAATACTGTAACCCTCATCAATTACTCTAATCTGAGAAAGAAGTATAGGAAGAGAGCGGACAATAGAAGAACCCTGATGGCAAATCGTTTACAAAACTATTGAGAAACACCGACTTACCATTGAGGGCGTATCGAGATGAAGACCTTTCCGGAGTGTGACCCCTTTGAGATATAGTTTGTAAAGATTCGTTCTCGGTTGGTTGGACGACAGGAAGCCACACTTTTGCCAAAAAAGGATTCTAGTAGAGATACTCTCTATGTATATACAACCAGGTTTCATACGGCAATGCATTGCGGAGCTTCGCTATTGTCCACTCCCACTTCTACTTTCCAGCTTCCAAGAATGGAACTATTCTTACAAAAAATACGATCGATAAATGATGACATGGTTTACATCACAGTTTCTTAAAATATTTAAAATTTATATTCCGTCATTATTATAAAAATATCTCCCCATTGCTACCGCTATATCCAGTCCATCTAACATACGCCCTTCTTAACCACGTGACCCCATGACCACGTGACCCCCATTGACCATACGCCTTTACTGACTCCCCTTCGACAAAAAAGATTAAAGCGTTTAAAGTACCAGAAATTTCAATTCGCGCTTATCAATCAAATAAAATTTTATTATTTCTTACGAGTGGCATCAATCAATAAAACGTGGCGCTTCTACTCATAAGATGTTTTGTATTTTTTTTTTTCACAGTCTGCCCATTAAGTTAGAAGACTGTAAACACCCCCGCAGAGTTTTATTACATTTTATACCCCCTAAGGTCGAATGTGAATCCCGTGGTGTTGCAGCTTTCATTTTATTAAATCTGATAATTTATTATACTTTCAGAGGAATGTACAGCAGACAGGTGCAGTAAGGTGCCTTGCTCTCACGGAGGAAAATGTCTGACAACCGGTGGTGACACTGCTGTCTGTCTGTGTCCTCTCGGATACACAGGTGACTTATGTGAAACAAGGGTAGATTTACAGGTGAGTTTTCGGTATATAGTTTCTCATAAATGTATAAAGCGTAAACAAAAGCTTTGTATCACTAGGAATGATAAAAAAAACTAGAGCACATAAATACCTGCATTATTTCTATCACTGCAGTCGTAAAATTTGTGAAAAGACTTTTGTTCCTCACTGTGTACTGTGTACGTCAGTTAACAAAGGCAAAAAATATAAAAAGGATTTAAGTTAATCGTAAAATTTCAAAAAATGTTAGAGATCCTTTTGAGTTGAGTTTTTGTCGTCCAGGTTCTCTACCGGACTCACTTTGGATTCGAGTTTAATCTTAGAAAGATTCCGTTTAAATTCTGAACCTGTTCGAATTAATTTATGCGACACTCATCTGGAATTTATCCAATATTTTAAACAGAGTTGCCTTTGTCTTTAATCAGAAATAATTTATTAAAGGTTGATTAATTAAAACTTACTCATAGGAACGTTTCTCTTACCGTATTATTTTTTTTTCTAGATTGAAGCAATTTATAGAAGCAGTAAAGAATGAAAAACTACCATAGAAAATATTATTCAACAAAATCTCTCAAAACCCTAAACTCAGAAAAAGTTTATTCGAATCAAAAAAACATTTTTTTTATATGACAATATTTAATTATTAATTCACTGACGTATATTTATTAAAAATACTTGCAAAGTAACGACTTTGAAAGGAGCAACCAACGTAATCCCTCATTATAGCCTGTGGTAATAAATTGTTGTCGAAAATGCGCTATTTCTCATGGCTAATATTTTGCCCGTAGTGATATAGTAATTATCTCGTGTATGCAAACGAGAAAATTATACGGCGTCTGTCACTGGAATATGTGCATACATATGTATATGTAAATGTATGTATAAGCATATATTGCACATATATATGTGTGGATGCTTTGGACGCAGCGCGATATCGATTGCGACAATGGCGGAAGTGTTAAAACTGTACGAAGCGAATCAGACGGAATCGCTATCGAGAGGCAATGAATATTATCATGCCTGATCATACGATATCCGGACATTGGTATTCAGAGCTTTTAATGCATCCGTGAAAATATGAGGAATCATTTTATCGAGGGCTTTTTAACATATCGTGATCGGTCAAAATTTGTCAAATTTTCCGAGCCGAGATATTCGTATCTTTATTTGTTTTGTTAGGATAGTATGCTTTTAGAAAAACGATCGATTCACTCATGACATGTCAGTTTATTAAAATGGAAAGAAACAAAATAGAAGTCGAATCGATCAAAAAGTTAAAAAGAAAATATTTTGTATATTATAGTACAAATACTATTCTATATACTGCACCTAGAAAAAAGTTGGTTTCAATCAAACAAACAATTTTTTGACACAGGGTCAACGATCAGTCTTTACATCACTATTTCTTTTTTTAAACCGTCTCCAATTTACGTGTAATCTAAAATGGGACGCATTTTGAAGTGTAATTCATTTTCCATTTCATATGAATAATGTGATTCTTGCTCCATCCACATTCGCTAAATATGTATTCTCTGCTTTTTTATCTTTTTATCTTTTATTTCTTTCTTTGCTTTTACGACAAACATATTAACCAAACTTTTATGACCTGTGGAAATATAAAAGCGAAGCGACGTAAAATGACGCACATATTCTACTAGGTATATCCTGTACGCAGTGTGTAATATATCATATATTCGTCCTCGCGTAATGGAAATATTGAATCCGCTGCAACCTTTTATGATGTCAATTTCGCGCCATCGTCCAAAGTCGATGACAGATTCTTTTCCTTAAAATTTCGGATAAATTCCAGATTAGTTTTGGATAAGTTAATCCGAACAGACCCAGGCCGGAATCTAGTATCCAATATCAATCCACAATTTTATTGTCCAGAATTTATTCGAAATGTAGAACCAGAATTAATATTTACCTAGAGCAAAATTGGAAATTTTTCCGCTTTCGTCCGGAATCCGGATTATTTCCGAAATTATTTACAGGTTTTTCTTGAGATTTAACTTGGAAATAAGAAAGATTGGATAGAACTGCTGAGACTGATGATGTTTAATGAGATTTTCTTATAAAGTGGTCTGAAGTGAAATTGCAATTAACGAGAATGCCATTTTCCGCAGGTGCCGTCCTTCAATGGATCCTCATACTTACGGTATCCGGGATTAGCGGAAACGTCGCTTTCCTGGTTGGAATTGGCCGTCACTCTAAAACCAACAGCGCGGAATGGTGTGATTCTCTATAATGGTCATCACAGCGACGCCACTGGTGATTTTATTGCTCTCTATCTATCTGGCGGTCATGTTGAATTTACGTTCGATCTGGGAACTGGACCAGCAACTTTAAGGTAAATTGTTATTCTGAAGTTAACCATCGCATCGTTGGCAAACGTAAAAACTTTTCTCGTTTAAAATATCTTTGCTTAAACTATAAATATTGAAATAAGAATCAAAAGGTTTAAATCTCAAAGATTTTAACTTTTGCAACGAAAATAGCAGGATTTACAATTTGAAATAGTAAAACTAAATTGTCAAAAGACGTTTTCTAAAACTTTGGGATTGTTGCCCCAACTTCTCTTTCTCGAGAAACCTCTTATTTCCTATTTATCAAGAGAACCCTCTAAATCTTGTAAAGCACTAATGAAATTTTAACGAACGATCAAGGAAAAATTGAATGCAAGGTGAGCGTTTGATCCTTCTTGTACATGTATCAGAGTCGAAAGCATTGGAAGACTGAATATTCATGAAGGAAATCAGCGCACACTAGTGTATGCGCGTGTCACCACAGATATAGTTTGAACTGTCATACTGAGGGTGGGTTGGCGTGTAATCGGGTCGTGTTCGATCCAGCTTTCATTTCTCCTTTTATTAGACCATAAATTCATAGAGTGCGGTCAATGCACACACGCCTGTCTCGTATACGCTTTCCTTTTTCGACTGTCCCGCTACACGAACTATTAATTACCCTACACGAATACTGTACTCTGAATTATTACCCCCCAATGCCGTCGAATTAGTAAATCGGACACTGGATTCCTCTTTTTAATGACGTTGATTACGATGATCATGTAATTAGTGAGTTTGATTCACATTTATGTAATATTCAATACAAAATCAGGCTTCATATGCTAAATATTTTATACTATCTGTAATGTCTTTAATAATAATATATTCAAATACTAGAATGTAAAATAAAAGTAAATTTAAGGGTTTTTAAGGAATTTTTCTGATCTACAAAATATTTCTCTCTAACATGTTCGATATTATTTTAATTTCCTTCTTGCAACTTCAAGTCACTGAAAAGCTAATCAGTTTTGTAACAACAATGTACTGCAATATTTTCAAGATATTGTGTTACACCACTTTTTTAAGATACTAAGA
>JAUESI010000038.1:6916159-6948105 GCA_032275145.1 Synergus laeviventris | reverse complement strand
CTAAGATCTGTGAATTGATAGTAAAATGATATTCGAGTTTTAAATGTTTGAAATTTCGGATTTAAGAATCTCAGGATGTTGTACATTTTCAAGCATTCCACTACGCATTTTTGCAATATTTGATTATTATTAAATTAACGCTTTCAATTTATGTAGTTTCATGATTGTAATACTTTAAACTCTAAGATTTGCGATTTTAACATTCCCCATTTCGATTCAATAAAAATATGATTGGTAAAAATTATACTTGAATAGTTAGTTAAAATTAAAACTGAGATATTGATTTTCTACTCAATCTCAATAAGATAGTTTTACAATTAACTGTACAGCTAAGAGAATTTCAATTTCGTTATTGAAAATATAATATAATGATATATGTATAATTGTATAAATTGCCTGGCTAACCAAAATTAGTTGAGTCTACTGCGTTCTTTGTCTCATCTGCCTGGGAGTATAAATAAGATATTGAGGACAAATCGATTTTCTGAAATATAGACATAGTGTGAAAGCACTGAAATGTAAAATCAAAATCCATATTTCTGACACCCTGGTCGCCTGACCTATCGAGTGAAACGAGACTTCAACCAGCTTTTACTATGTTTTTGTTTATCGAAGCGAAGAACTGTTATAAAAAGAAAATAATCTTAAAGTTGATATTTCGAATAGCACAGTGAAAATCTGATACCTAATTAAATAACTAAACTATTTAATAAATTAACTTTTAAGCCTATTATCTTTACATAATGAAAAATAACTAAACTCGAGAGTTCTCTGTGACATCTGTAAATATTACAGTGATAATCTCTGTATCTGAAAATGTCGGAGTTTAATTACGTTTTAGAAACCTGCTCTCTCTCTCTCTCTCTTTGTTAAGTTCTTCATGTTTATAGAGACAGAATAGAGAGATTTCATAATTTAATTGAGTAGCGGAAAGTAAAAAGGTAGTCAAAATATTTCGTTTCTAAAAATGAGATAAATATTTTTCAAAAATCTGAAAAATATATCTACCACTTTTTGAAACTAAATTATAAAATTTTAAAGCGTTTTAATCAAATGTAATTAATTATAAACTCTGTGTTGAAATTTAATTTACCATTTTAATTCTTAAATAACAGACAAAGTTTATCTAATTTCTTAATTAGCAGCGAGTTAGCAATTCATTTAGATCGTCCATAGTAATTGAATTAGTACATTTTTACGTTTTTAATTAAAAAGCCGTCTTTGGATTCTTTTTGACTTCAAAAATTCTCTAGTTAGACGAAAATTTGTGGCTGAACTCAAGCATACTAATATTAATTCCGTAATTAAATTGTTAAAATGTAGAAACAGTATAAAGGTGTATAAATATTTAATTAGGATTACACAGTGGTGGAGCTATTCACGTCCATGAATTTTAGAAACTCTCTAAAACAATTAGTCGCAATTCCCCCAAAACATGTAAATATTTCATTTACTTGTAAACTACAAAGGCCTCTTTCACATCCCGAAAAGGAAGGATTTATTAATAATTTCATCTCCGAATTACCGAGCCTTAACGCACACAAATATGTAGTAAAAGCAAGTTTACGGTCCAACGACTATTATAATGGAACTTTTCAAAGAGAAGTTGTGAGCCTTCAAAGATGAATCTTGAAACAAGGCTTAAGAAAAACTTTTTCTTTTATTAATTTTTAATTTCTCTAATATCCCGCTTGTTTAAGTGCTTCTTTAGAGATTGGAAATCAAAACGGGGCATTAATAATAATTATATACAATATATACAATTTTCATTAAATTAGGATGCCTTTTTGGGACGAATTGAAATTTCTTAGAACTTAAATCTTTCACATTTTAACACTTTTTATCCCTCTTCTTCTCTCTTTGTATTTTTCTACAGAATTTATGAATAAAAAAACATCCATAGTAATTTAACGTCTGAAAATCCCACTAAACAAGAATAATAAAAGAAGACAGATAATCCACAGTTAATATAATTATTTTTAAATAACTCCTAATTTCAAGGGCTGAATTATAAGACAAATGGTTTCTTTGCTTTCCTTAATTAATAAGATGCAAATTTTATGGGGTTTAAATGAGATTTTATGTTGCAGGAGTGAATCGCCTGTGAAACTAGGCGAGTGGGTGGAAGTGCGAGTCTCAAGGACCGGACGTCTGGCTTCCTTGGAGGTGGAGGACAAACCTGCGCAAGAAGTTCTTGCACCAGGAGCTTTCACCCAGTTGTCCCTGCCCCTGAATCTCTATTTAGGTGGCGCTCCATCCTCAGAAATTTATTCCCCAAAAATGAAAACTAAGGCGAGCTTCGTTGGATGCATACAAACTGTTAATCTTAACCGCAGAGAAGTGAGTTACGTTTCTATAATATTTCATCGTTTGTTTCAAAAGTAGTTATGTAAAATAATAGAGTTTCAAGATTTGCAGGTAATTTCAAAACATAAAAAATTCTTTTTCTCTCTATATTATAAAAATATCTCGACACTGAATTCTTTGAAATTGTTTAAAATCTTACATATCAACAATACTCTAATTTTGATGTTTAAATTCAAATCCATTTAGAGAAATGAATTGCTTTCTGGTTTGATGAATTTCTAGAGATAATTAGTCTAATTTTTATCTAATATAGACTTCAGTTCTTTCAAGTGACTTCCCATTGTCGCAAACTCAGGGACAAGTTTCAGTCTAGAGGGAATAATAGACTGTGATTTTCAATAGGTTGGCATTCTAGCTGAGGCTCTGGGTGGAGTGAACATCGGAAATTGCGGACATGCCTGCGAGGCTCGACCCTGCGGCGATGCCGAGTGTCGTCCTATGAGAGAAAGGTTCACCTGCAGATGTCGGCCAGGAATGCCACATCCCTGCCCAGCAACAAATGAATATATCGCTTCGATAACCTCGCCAACAAGACCCAACATCTCCCTCGGGCATCCCCTCGAAAAATCTGTACCTAGCTTTACTGGTATCGAAAGTTATCTTCATTATGATGATGCTGACACCATGAAAAGGTAACAAGAAAGTGTTACATAATATATGAACGACCCCCCAGATAAAAAAATTTGCAAATTCTAGTAACCGACATTTACTGATATCTAGACATTTTAGAGTTCGTGTCCTTGGTAAATGTCGGTAATAGGATTTGATTTCTTATATTAAGGGCGGATCTAGAGAAGGGCATTGGGCATAAGCACCTAATAAATACCCTTTCCTCTCCATTGGGGGGCAAGCCGCCGTACCCCCTCCCTGGATCCACCTCTGGCTTATATTCCATTTAAACCCTTATTTTCTCGATTTTTTTCCAGGATTATCAGCTACAGAGTAGACATAAATATGAGGTTTAGGGCGAGCAGTAGCAGTGGTCTTTTACTCTGGAGTGGCCGACAGCCTGATCCTACAGAGGATGAGGAATCAAACAATGATTTTCTCGCTCTTGGCTTAGACCAGGGTTACCTCACTTTAGCTTACAATCTGGGATCTGGCGAAGCTATACTTAGATATAATCTCACTAGATTAGACGACGATTTGTGGCATCGTATCAGAGCCGTTAGGCAAGTCCCGTTTACTAAAAATCCAAACCTCAGATCATATCCCTAATTTTCTGATCTAAAGTGTCACTATTCACCGACTTTACCATATATATTTTTTCCGGCTTCTGATTTTTAAACTAAAAAAGATTTAGCTAACATTTTTAGAAAATGACATTAAAATTGTAGTATTCAGAAGAAATACAAACTCTAATGAGAAGAACGACGTGCACTGATGTATTTTCTGTCATTTTCCAATATTTCAGACAGATATCTTCTTTAGTTTAAAAATAAGAAGCCGGAGAAAATACATATGGTGCAGTCGGTAAATATTGAAGTCATAGTTTTACATTTGCCCTTAACGACCTTATTCCTTTTTTAGAAACGAGCAATGGTCATCCCTTATCGTCGACAGCGGACCCGGAGTTTCGGTCTCATCTCCAGGTCAATTACGACAATTAAATACTGATACGGGCCTCTATATAGGTAATTTCCATTCTTAATTTATGAGATCCTAATTCTTCCAATTTATCCGCAGTTGCAAATCCTTCCTATCGACATTTACTGAAACTCATTTGTGTTCGTCCCAAATTGAGCTGCCGGATCAAATGAAGGCACATACAATTATGATACGCAATAAAATTTCACTTCCCCACTGTCAGCGAAATAGTTTGATGTGCCCTCATTCGATTTGGCAATTCAGTTTAGAAGACACGAACCCTCGAGTGTCGATAATAGGGTTTTGTGTAATATCAATTGCGACTTTTTAAATATTTTTTTAATTTAATTTCAAGGTGGGGCGCCCGATATCGTGAGGACGACAGGAGGAAGGTACAAAAGAGGAATTGTAGGTTGCATCAGCGACCTTATTCTCGACTCCGATTTTTCCGTAGCACTTTCACAGCCAGAATCGGCAACCAACACCAATTCTTGCATCCCCTGAGTAAGTCTTTTTTCGCCTCAAGGCGATCAAAATCTCGGGAAGTGGAGCTAGGATTTAAAAATTTTCAGTCTCGAAGCGGTTGCGAATATTCCACAATAGAAGGGGAGCGAAACCGTTTCAATTTTGTACAGATTCCCTCCGAGGGTGACCATCCTCGTCACCAGTGAATGACTTAAGTGTTACCAAAGGATGGACTCGAATCTAGTCAGCGAAATTATGATTATTATTATTTTTATCATAGTCGCCCCTTTCTCTAAGTTTCCCTCGCAACATTTTTCATGCCTTTTTCACAACCAATTTGTACAAATTCCTTTAAATACTTTCATGCGACTTTTTTTTATTAGAATTAAGATAAAAAATTGATTTGAAAGTTGAGTAGAGAAAACATATCAAGAGGAAAACTTTAGCACTGCCACTAGAGCATATCTCGTAATAATTGAATTGAGCTCAGTGGTTCTATTCTAAACTTAGCTATAAGGCATTCTATTTAACTAGAATGTAATAATAATTTTGTGAATAATTTAAGCTTAGCATAATTTTTTTAAATCTTATTTTAAAATATCTTGATCTTCAATAATTTGATTTTAGTCTTAAAACTACCTTTAAAACAGGTAGTAGCTCTAATCTCGATTCTAAAATTCAGGCGGCAAATGAAGTCCAACCAATAGTTTAAGAGAAGGAATTTCCCTTCAGATTACGAAATTACGCGAATCTATTTTCGATATAATCGCTATCTCTTTTTTATGATGATAGGAGATTGATTACTCTGCTATATCATTTCTTGAAGAGAAAGAGAAAAATTTTATTGATATAAGTAAACAGAGTTAGGAATAAAAAAATTTTGCGAGGGAACAAAAAGTGGGAGTATAATTTAGAAAAAAACGAGTTGGCCGACACCGGTTCGACCGGAACTTAACTCTTTTAAGAGTGTAAATATCCGAAAATATTCTGAAAAATAGTTTTTTCAATTTTAAGTTAATGAAAAGCAACTATGGTTCGAGTCGGACATGTAAATGTGTGTAAAGATTTGCAAGCGACGGACCAAATCTTATTTATTATCGATAAAATTTATCGACAAGAAAGCCGCCATTATAAAATCCTTGCATTAGGCAACTAGTAGATTATTTATAAAACTGCAATAATAATTAAATCAAAAGGAATTTCTCCTTCAGAAAAAAAGAAGAATTTCATTTTTCATGTCGGCCCTGATTGAGAGAAAATAATTCCGTGTGTATTATAAATAAATAGAAAAGTTCTGATTTAATGGTCAGGGTTACGAATAAAATTTGGTAAGCCGGTCGGATAAAAAAATCGGAGGTCAATACGTATTCACATCATATCTAGAAAAGTGAGAGGGAGAGATACGATTTAAAAAATTTTAGATGATAACGATAATAATAGGGGGCTGCTCATAAATTACTTAAGGTTTTTGGTGGAAATTTTCAAGTTGAAAAATCTGTCAGGTTATAAATGAATATTTAGTTTGCAAATTCTGTAAAAGTAATAAATTTATTATGTTTCTAGGAAAAAATTCTCCTTGAGAAACTTATGAAAGGCTCCCAAAATGATTAATCGAACGTTACGAAAGTTATTTTAAAGCCAAGGTGTAAGCACTATTTCCAACACATCGTAGAAGCAATGGACTATAGTCAATTTTGTACGAGTGTTATTTTCTGGAATCTATATTATAAATACACACAAAAATATAAAGTATACATAAATAATAAATATATATATATGGTATACACTGAGAGCTCGATCAGTGATTACGTACTAAAAGGGAAAAAAAATTAATAACAAAGGGAGAATAAAAAATTCGTATTGGATAATGAAACGTCGTCTTAGAAAATAGTAGGTATCTCACCAAGGTGTAAATTTAGTATTCTAAGATCCACACGCGTTTTTTTCTTGTTTCACGACTGTGTACGTACAAGGCGACGGCCTTTTGCAATAAAAGTGTGCGAGTGTAGGTTTGTGTATATAGATATAAGTCTTCTTAACGGCGACTTGAATGCAGGCTTTCAATAGAATAAGTTTTCTTTTATTTAGTTATCTCGTTTTTAGATGTTAATTTTGAAAGACAAGGATGTTACGGACGAAAGTTATGGAGTTTTCGGGATTTGAAAAGGAAGGAAAACAATAGCAAAAGATCAAATATTCATTAAATAGAAGTAGAGAATTCTCTTATACGGAAATAAATTTCTTTCAATTTTGATTGTTTTAAAATTGTTCTTTTCAGAAATTTTGCATAACAAGTCCCGTTGAGAGTTGTAGGTATATTGTACAGTTTGCGTAATCAGATTAACTATAAGATACGATGTTTTGCATATAATGTATGTGTTAATGACGAAAGTGCGTGATATTAGCGATACACTCCATTTTTTAATTTTATAGATGAGATTTTGTTTTTTTCTTACTGAATATTTATTTTATGACTGATTATTTTATGGATCTTGAGGGAAAATGTGTCTAAAATTGAGTGCGTTAATGTTTTAATTCATTTCAATTTATTAGACTATAAATTATTTAATAAATCACTCTGGCAAACTAGTTTTCCAAATGGGCGCATTAAAATTGCATAAGGGGCCTTTAAGTTTCGTGAAATCCCATAAAACTCCTTAAAAGTCCCTAAAATGTTCTTAAAATTACTTAATATCCCATGAAATATCCTTCAATCCCTTAAAATCCTGTAAACATCTTAAAAGGCCAAAAAATCTCGTTAAAACTGCCTACGAGGTTTTATGCAAAGCCCCTAAACAATCTTCTACTTTTCATAAATAGTATTAAAATTCATTTCACTTTAAAATATTTGAAATTATTCATAGCTAGGATTATTTACTATTTTACTCGCCCCATTTTTCCCCGATAAACCCATTGGCACATTTTTCACTATTATTCGGCGTGCTCTGAAAATTGTCAATGTGTGAAATCACAGTGTTAGGGAAAAAAGAGATTCGATAAAATAGCAAAGTATGTCAGCCCAGTTGGGAGCTGAATAATAAATTTTTGTCTCCTTCGAAGAAGGAAAAGCGTACGACGCCGTCAGATGCAATTCTAATGAATAAGAGTGTCAGTTCCTCGTGGTGCTGCGTTTTTCCATTTCTATATTTCGTCAAACGTATACTCTAAAGTGTCATTTTTATTTCAATTCTTTAACTTACTTTTTTAATTGGATTGGTACCACAGCTAGTTTGATACACAACTTAATTAAATTTATCTATAGAAATAAATTGTAAGCACCGCGACACGAGCTGCACGCAACAAGGCTGAAGTGAATATACATGATACATTTTATTCACTAAAAATTAAGCTAATCCCTAAATATCACCTGACACAAAAATGGAAAGAATTAATATATTGAAGAAAATATCATGCTTACTGATATAGAATATAAATGTAAATGATAGATAATATATTATTACCGATATTGATATATTTATATAAGGTGTTTCCTCGTTTTCCCAACTAGCGAAAAAGCAAAACTCGTCGGAAAGCGACGCTTAATTTCTCCTCTCAAGTCAATTATTAAATAATCCATTTTATTTCAAATAACACATTCAATATCTACACTTTCACCAAAAAACAAAGAAAGCTTAATAATCAAGTCTCTTCTATTTACCATAAATATAGGTTTCTTTAATGTATTACTTAATAAAGTCTTACTGAGAAACCTCTCCTTTTTTATTAATAAAATGAAGCTTTTAATTATTATTTTAATTCAATTCAACAAAAGAACTAAACATCGAAATTTTGCGACGTCTTTTCGCTTTTCAATTTAGTTTTCCTTGGGGAAGCACGCATTATTCGGTCTTGAAGCGAATTGAGTTCGCTTATTAATTAAGTAATTATTGCCAGAGAACACCCTGTACAGCGATTCTAGATCAACTATTTCTATTATGTCCGTCTGCAAAGTCTATTAGAAGAGTCTATCCTACCACCCTGCCCTTCTAGCCCTCGTGCACTTCATGTATGTGTCTTTATACCTGATTGTATGTGTGTGGATGTTATTTGAGAAGAAGATATTTATTGTCATAGTTTTATGAAGAAGGATGACAGCAAAAATCGACAATTTCAACTGTCAATTATAATTAAAAATTATTATTTAATTTTCTTTTAAAATAATTAGGGAACGTAAAATAAAATTACAATTAACTGTACAAATTACAAAATTGAATTTATATTCTTAAACGTTCTTAAACTTGAAATTCTGTTTTTTAAAGAACTTATTGAACATTACTCAACAAAGAAAATTGTATGACTCAGCAGTCATGATTGATGTCATCTTTTTTGCTAAACGTGAATGGAATTAATGTAGGTATGCCGCTATGGAGGAACTACGTTTGCATTTAAAACGAGTGATTGACTAAATTAAACAATTACAAGCATGCGAATGGCATATTCAATGTAAATTAACGAGCGAACTTTCTCTACAAAGTCAAGAAGAAGTTAAAACTTGTATTAGCTTAAAAATGATTTAAACCATTTTTTCCTGACGAAAAATTTTCGCCGCATTTTATAAACTTGACTCATTTTTTGACTGTTCCTCAGGATTTTGAAATCCAAAATAGTTGGATAAAATCGAAATATCTAAAAATATATCTCTAAATTACAGAGAAAACTAGAAAATGACTAACTGAAGTATTTTCGTCAGGACAAAAAAGAAAAACTTTGCCAATTCGTTTTTTTACAATCAAAAACTCTGACTGTTTGAAAAGAAATATTGAAATTCATGCAAAGATTTTCTATTCCCTTGAAACAGATTTATCTATAAGAGAAATCTATATTAGTATCAACTTTTCTCCTGTAAATAAAATCATTCTTTTTCCTTTATTTTCTCAGTTTCTCTATCAGCTTGAAGCTTTATCAACATCACTTTTTAACTTTTTTATTAAATAAATTTTCCATGAGTACAAAGTTTAATTTAGTAATCCTAATAATAGAGGAATTTATAAAAAAAAAAAAAGAATGAGAAGGGAAATATAATCTTTCAAGTAAAAAAAAAACAGTGATTAAGTTTCTCTAAATCTGCGATTTAGTTTTAATATTTTCTTTTTAAGTCAGAACAATTTTAAATTCTAAACTTCTTTCTAATATTTTTTTTAATAAGGAAATTTCCGAATGCCATTTTCCACGCTTAACAGTTTAGCCACGTTATCTCTCTGCAAAAATTGCGATTTTGCAGCCGTCCTCTCATTAATCCTGCATCTATTACACGCTAAACCTTTTCCATTCATATGCAATGATTTATCGAAATGAATGTATCTTCGTACACTTGATGCTACTGCGAGAAGGTGTGTTATAGTCATCATTGTCAAAACCATTAATAAAAGAGATTTTGTAAATCATGTAATCTCATTTTTTATCCTGAATTTGATCAATTTTAGGCCCTACAAATAACATGCTTGTCAATCTCAAGGTAAGTACGTTTTATTACATCAAAGTTTGAAACATTTTAAGGAATTAAAAAAATGTGTCTTCTTTCAATTTAAAATTGCGTGGATAATTGAAATCACTTTCAATTTAGGTTATTCAATTTTTAAACGTTGTGGCTTTAAAATGAATAATACAATGTTAATTCGAATTACTTATTTTAGATTTTATTGTCTAATAAAACAGTAATGACTCAAATAAAAAACAACTTTTTCATTGAATAAATTGCGCTTTATTGCTTTATTTAATGTTCGATTCAATCGAGTAACATTTCAAAAAATATAACTTTTATACATATATATATATCTTTAAGTTAAAGGATTTAAAAATATATTATATATGCATATAAAATATCGCCTAACTAGTTCTAAGCGCATAATTTTCATCAACAGTTATTTTCTTTTCCAGAAGCGCTGTGCGCTCTCAGCGTGAAAGAAAAAGCTTAATGATATACAAAGTCTTTAAAATAAGGAAGGCATTTGGCAGATCGTGACGAATCTTTTAGAGAATGAATCATTCAGTGTGTAACGCTTAATTACCTTTTTAAATTACTGAGAATAGTGAGAATAATTGAGATTCAAGTCCGCCAAAATGAGAACAGCTTTTGCGAAAATTTTCTTGCCTGTTTTAGTTAACGAGGACTTCATATTCAGGCAAAGCAACCTCTTCACCACCAAATGGAATATAGATAACCTTGTGAGATGGTTGCACCTTTCCAATTGTTACTGTTCCCTCGTGATTTACACGGCCAACGAAGAGGACTTCTCCATCTTCAGTTTGTCCAGCAGGAATAGCGTTTGGTGGAATATTATCGCCACTTGTTGGTACCCAGGTCGAGGGACAACCACAAAGAACCTGAAATACAAAAAAAAATAATTTTAGAGATTTTATCCTTTTTTTTATTTAGAGATTTAATTAATGAATTTTTTTATCTGACCTCGTATTGTTGTTTTCCATGTTCTCCACCACCCCATGGGATGTAACAAACTGCATGTTGTGGATTTACTTTTCCAGGAATGAGAGCACCCTCATGTTGAGCTCTTCCAACATACAAAGGTCCATCAAGGTCCCTTCCACCCTCTACTGCTCCTGCAGGTATCATTCCACCTACTGATTCGCACCAAATTCCAGTAGATCCTGGAGCCGCAGGTGCTGAAGGTGTTGGTGCACCAATAATACCAGCTATAAAAAATTTAAAACCATTTTTGTTAGTAAAAAAATAATTTTGTTTTATAATTTCTCACATAATTCTACATATAAAATTAGTTACAAACTCTAGTATTGTTAGTAGTATAACAATTCTTCATTTACGAAACTATCTTAATGAAATGAAGAGCCCTAGACCACATATCATGATTTTAAATTTACTCTAAAAGCATTCAATGAGTGAAAACATTTTTATGCCTTAAACTAGTTAACATTCCCATGCCAGACCCATGCATAACAATTATTTCTTTTCATTAAACTTTTAAGTATTTTTATTTTTTAAATCCATATTCGCCCTTCCTTTTTTTATTCTTTAAAATGTCAATAAAATTTGTTAAGCATCAGAATTCAAAATCATTGTTCACAGTTTTTTCTGAGGGAATAAACCAACCAACGATAAAAGAAAGCAACGATGAAAATGAGAGAAGATGGTAGATGGCCTGAATAACGAAAACCACTCGATGATGAATTTTTTCAATGAAAAAAATTAAAGAAAAAAACATGCCGTTGCTCTTTCCCGTAGGGGGATGATCGAATTTGACATTCCATGATCCAGTGGCTCCCCAACCGGTTCGAACTCCAACGTGAGTAATTCCAAATGGACTCGGATCTTCCCATTCCAAAATCACAGGGCCATTTTGGTCCCCAGCTCTTACCACAATGTGGCCATTACGCCAAGAAATTGCGAATTGTTTGTATTCGCCTGGATGTAGAATGTTCGGTGTTTCTTTGCGAACCTAACGCAGAATCTCACTTAGAATTTTAATTTAAAGGGAGGAGACCAAATACATTTTTAAAATCCTTTGAGATCACTTAAAAACTCTTGAAACCTTTAGAAACATTTTGGAATCACTTCAAATCTTCTGAATTATTAAAAATATTTATATATTCTAATATTTAAGAATTTAAGAACTTTTTTTAGCTGAATAAAGAAATTCATCTACTACAAATCCTTGGTTTTAAATTTTGAAACGCAAAACCTCTTAGATAATGAAATACTCAAATTGCTATTACATAACGTCGTGTAGGTTTCATGAAAAAAAGAGCAATCAGAGTAAGGAAGGTGGGGCAGTGACAAGGTCGGGAATAATATAGTTCGTGGTTTGTCGAATTGAGTTGAAAAAATGTCGAATTTAAATAAGGTTAAAATAAAATGAATTTTTTTTATTTGAAAGAGGTCGAATTTTAAACCTTCCATTTTATAAAGTTAAGTTTTAGGAGTTCAATTTGGAATCAGGAATAATTCAACTGAAAGTGGAAAGAAAGAAAGAAAAATAAAATTGAAAGACAAAAACCTTGTCAGGCTGTTTGCGATCGTATCTGATGACAGAAGCAGAGTTTTCCCAACCACCCAGCATGATTTCGTACATCGGGCTAGATTCCCCTTCAAATTTTGATAATGCCACATGAGCATTACTTTTCGCTTTCACTTCCAGGAAAACAGCACCAGGGGCAGGATGGAATTTGTATTTCAGATCATCCGAAGTTTTGATTGGTGGATGTCCTTAGAAAAGTTAAATTTAAATTTCTGTTCTAATTTCAATTGCAATTTTCACTGACCACTTTGATTTGAAACATTCCACATTGATAAATTTACGATTGTTTTGATTTTAAAGAGGAAGGTCAAGAAATCAATAATTTTAAGGAGTGTTTTTCGAAGTTGACCTTACTAACAAAATGAATGAATATATGACGACGCCGGACTGAAACCTATCTGACCTATAAGGATAGAAAATCAATATTTGTCGCAAGGACGAAAGAACTGTGCCAGTTTTTGCTAACTACTCAAATTCTCCAGATTCTAGAATCGCGTGCAGTATTTTCATTATCTTTGACAGTTTTACTGAAAAAGTTTATTCCCCAGAATAAATGCATAAATTTAAACTCCACGCTCGATTAAAACTTCTGATTAACGGATAAAATCATCCATCCACTTTCACGAATAAAACTAAAAAACAGAAAATAAAAATATGCGACGAAAAAGGAAATATTAATTTGCGAGAAGAATAAGATTGTAGAAATATATCCTCGTAAAAACTTATTTCTCAAAATATAATTCAAATCTCGCTGGTTTGCTTAGAGAGTGAATTATAAAATATAATTATAAGATGTTGTTTAAAATTTTACAAAACTGGTTAAACAAGTTTTCGACCTTTGCTCCTAAGATTGCAAAAATATAAATACAAATTGAGTGGAGATTATTCACAGGCACGAGTGGTTTCTATTTATAATTTCAAATCTGCGGGTGTATTACGTAATTTGCAGAAGCGTGCAGGAAGGCCAAAAGCAGTTATCCTCTCCATAAAAGCCAAATCTACTTAAGAAAGATAACGGGAACAAAATCCATTTCTGCAATTAAATTAATTACGTACAATCAACGTAGTCGGCGAGACATATCGCTGTAGAAGGTCAATGTTGTCCAAAAATCCCCAAATGCAGGAAAAAAAGAATTAATTATAATTAAATAGCTGATTAAAAATACCGCACCCAAAGCATTTTTTGTAATCCTAATATTAAATCCAAAACCTTGGAACGTTATGCATTTGGTAAAATACAGCTTACATTGTAAATTAAAAATAAATCTATTAATTTGGAAATCAGAAAATGAGACATATTTTCTATTCTCGTTGCCTAATTATCTGAAAGACGGATAGAAGGAGTCTCCAACTTATAATGAATATTAACTGTTGCCTCATAATTACTCAGCGATGTTTCATTAATGAATAATATGCCTAGATTAAATATGACTAGGTAATAAAGCAATTTATATTCTCTTATAGAGATATTCTCTGGACCGAAAAATAATTTTAGAATTGAATCATAAACTAGAAATTGAGATTACAAGTTAAAGGATGACAAGGAGTAAAGATATTTTCATTTACCTTCAAGATGCCATTGGCCAGAAGCACCCCATCCAGTGCAGATACCAATATATCCAACGACAATTGGTTCAGGATCGGTGTAGGTCAACATAGGATCAAAGTTTCCTTCCCTCCCAGCTGTAATCGTATTTCCGGACCACCTAAATTGAAATTAAAAGGAAAAAATAATTGTTTAAATTATAATGAAGTCACAAAATGGAATTACAAATATGATCACTACAGCAGAAATTTAAAATAATATTACAGAGTTAATTAAAAAAAAAATCATCATACCTGATCCAAAAGCCTCGAGCCTCGTCATTGCTGAGAATTCCGGGGGTATCGACTTCAGTAACTTCCGGCTTAGACCTGTTCTTTCGAATCACGGATTTCGTGTTTCCCCATCCGCCAAGGAAAACCTGTAAAATATTAGATTAACTTAGAATCTTCATTTTAATATTTTGTTATGATACAGTCACTGTCTTCCTTATTTCAATTCAAATTTCAAATATTAGCAATATAAACTCTCGATCAATCAATATTTTTAAAAATTTAATTTGAATTCATTTGGCGAATTGAATCTTTCAGTTTATTTTCCTGAAAATCAAATTAATGAGAGAGCTTAATAATTTACATGGTTATTTTCAAAATAAATTTTTCTCACCTCATACATGGGTTCTCCCTCTTGGGGACCAGGAGTAAGAGCAATATGAGCATCATTCGGTGCTCTTACACGAAATTGAATCTGGCTTCCTGAGACCGGAATGAATTGATACTCCAACTTATCCTCTGTCTCTAGGGCTGAAAGAAAATCAAAATCTTAGATTCAAAGTTTTAATTTAAAAATCTAATCCTATCATCAAAGAGGGGTTACGATTAATACTATATAATCTATCTAATTTATCTAATTACAAAATTGCAAAATTTCATACGAGGTCAAATTCACTCGCGTATTAGACGAAGTAGCGAGTAGCATTTTTGGTTACGCTATATTTTTGTGGGATATTATTCTCAGAGTATTTTTGTCGGGGAAATATCGAATATAAATAGCCTTCTTAAAATCCTCTTAGAATTAGTTGGAGAAATTTTATGAGAAATGTTTTTATATTTTAATACCAACATTTAAAAAGAAAACAGCTGTGAAGACGCATTAATTAATTAATCAAATGTATTAATATTAGTTAATTAAATTTTAGGATGCCCTTTAGCTTTTAACTTTTTATTGTGTACATAAAACTTGTAAAAAATTAATCTTGGTATATAATGAAATAAGTAGAAAAAGTGATCAAAGATAAGCAAATAATTATATTTATCGTCAGTTTATAATATTGATTTTTACACCTATTATTGCATTTAATAACAGGATAATACAATCATATTGCGATATGACCTATATCACAATGAGCAATTTAAAGCCCAAATGCGAAATTCAGGGCCCCAAGTTTTTTTTATAAAAAAAGATTCGTTTGCCCCGGCTTAACGTTTAGCTGGCACCACCGTACTAAAAGACTCGTTCAAAAATTAATTAAAAATATTTCACTAATTCGTGGGGTCCAAATTTTATTGCTGATAATAGGTCTTTAAAATGACAAAAGATATACCAAAAAGTTTCATCCCTCTAGGTTATTTGTAATTCACCCCCATTTCATCCCTCAAAACAAAAAGTTTTTTGTGAATATGAGTTGAGTTCCAAATGAGTTGGAGGGATGAAACTTTTTTGGATGTTCTTTAGCATTGAAAATAATTATTATCTCCAATCTCATGCATAATAAGCAAACATATACAGTGATCAAAAATGAATATAGATAATTATATTTAACGTTAATTAACAATATTGATTTTTACACCTATCATTCATATTTAATACAAAGTAATACAGTCTTAGTTATAAGCTCGCTCGGATAATGTGAATATTACAGAGTCAAATAGAACATTTTTCAGCTTTAATAAATCTGAATTTATTTTATTTGAATTAAATTTTATTCAACAAAATGAATTTAGCATTGTGCCTGATTGTTCTTCAGTTATGTTTCATAATCAGCAACACTGAATCAGTCAAGAAGTCAGTAAAAAATTACGTTACATATTCTATTTCGGATGTTCTTAATCTCAAAAATTTGAAAACTCTAACGTTTCTACGTTTTCATCATAACCATAGTAGGTTTTACTGTAAATATAATCTTTTAAATATGTTTTTTGTTTTAATAAAAGTAAATGGAATATGAAGTTGCAGATCAAACAAACGTTTATAAAATACCTAATTCGGGACAAAATGAACAATTCAGTTTAAAAATTGAGAAACATGTAATACGAGCGGAAAAGGATATACTGAATGGAAAAGTTTTACGTGTGACAAAAGTAGAGGTAAAAAAACTAAAGATCTGAATCATGAGTTTTGCTGATGCAGATTTAGATGAGAATTAAGTCAAAACTATTAGCAACAATAAATATAAAAAAAAATTATTAGCAAAAAATTATGAAATTTTTTTAGTTAAATATATATTGTTAAAACAGTAATTCATGTATTGTATGGTAGATACCAGGTGCAAAGTATTTTTTACACGAAGTGTGCAAGGCTCTTGAACTGGTTGGAAATTTCACGATAGAATATGTTACGGATAGTGTTTTTTCTGGATTTCTGGAGGAAACCAGCAAAACTAGGCATGGTGAACTTGATCTACGTGTGGATAATCAAGTCAATATTGCATCGTTTTCATATTTGCCTAACCCGAGACACTTAAAAGCTTTCGATTTTTCAGTAGCCATAATGAGTACAAGTTTTACTTTGAGTATTAGGAAACCATTAAATAAAGTAAGACTTCTGCAATCTAAATATTTCCAGGTACGCAAAAAGAAGTTTAATTAATGATATACTCTCCAAATCAGAATTAGTAAAACCTTATTAATGAAACGTATATAGTGACAAATAATACATTTCTTAATTCTCTCTTTAAGGCTTTTGAATTGCAAGCTTGGTGCGGAATGGTACTGTTATTAATTACTTCACTTGCTCTTCTGACATTCATGAAAAAGAAAGTAGTAAAAAAACTTAATTACGTAAGATTTATATCGAAACACACCCTGCAACTTTTGGGAATTATATGTCAGCAAGGTTTATCAGGTAAGAATCATTCAGAGCCTAAAATTTTTAATTTTTTATTTCATAAAAATACCACAATTTTGTACTCACCCTACTTCCTCTAAAAATTATTATTTACAATAAATATTTAATCTAAGAATATTCTTTATATATGTGATTGAAAAAAATGTAATTATTGATTTTAAGTTTTTATATGCAAATAATTGCAGAGTTCCCAAGAAGCTCATCCCACGCCATGGTGTATTACGCAATTTTTTTGTTTGCAATTTTTGTTTATTCCATCTACTCAGCAGAATTAGTATGCTATCTTGTGAATATTGACGATAATTTGCCTTTCACTTCGTTTGAAGAGTTTGCACAAAATAAGCTTTATAAATTAATAGTTCCAAGGAATTCAACAATTTATAAACTTATACAAGTGAGTGCAACTCATATGATTATTAATAAATAGAAAGTATTGTTGTTCAAAACTACATGAAAAATAAATAATTCATTTTGGCATGAATTCGATGTATATTAAAAAACGTTTTTTTTCGTTTAGATGAATGATGATTATCCATGGAATATAATGAAGAATAAACTGATGAAGAATAAGGATCTGCCAATTACTGTAGATCAATACTGGGATATGGTAAATTGCAGAACAAATATCTCTTCACTTGGCAATATTTAGGGAGGGTCCATTCAATACATATTGCTTTAAAAGGGATGGGGACGTGGCGTATAATTAACCTTATAAATCCTAATATGAGGGTGGGAGGGGTGTGATCTTGATAACCGTTTTCTTGTAATTAATAAGCACTCCCTTAGTAATATTGAATAAATGAACAATCGTTATTTTTTAGATTTGTAGTGAAAATGTAGCTGGTCTTAATGATGAATTGATTTACGGTCAAAGCAAAGAAAATTATAAGTGCTCTGTGGCACTTATTTATTCTAAACAGCGGAACGATTTGTCTTTCGCTTTTCAAAAGAATAGCATATATAAACGTGCTTTAAATTATAAGTAAGTATTGGCTCTTATTTACTTTCACTGAGAAAGTAAACTTTGAATTGGGGATAATAATATATAATAATAATGAGACTGAAGTTTGCAAGTTTTACGTTAAGGAAAATTTTAGAAAAAAAATTGAATCACCAAAGTTTCAACCCCCGCGAGCATTTCGAACCCACCCTACTTCATTCCTTAAAATTTTTAAATTCTGGATTGTATAAAACTAATTTCAACCAGAAAATTTTTGCTTCAAATTTTAGTTCATTGCAAACTTCAGTCTAATTTTATATACATATATTATAAATATATTTCGTTAAAAATTCTTTCAGTATTTTAAAGTTGAAGAATTATGGCATATTAGACCGTATATATAAAAGTACATTTGATATAATAACGAAACTTTCCTCTAATGAAGATGCTGAAATCATATATGCGGGTGTCACAGTTTTGGATATAACGTCACTTTTAGCAATTTTATTGGGAAGTGTTGTTTTGTCATTGATAGTACTATTTTTCGAGAAGTTTCAAGTCCGATTTTATGGAAAGGATGTAAAGAAAACTACTGTGGCTATTGCAGTTCGCCCTGCAGTTGCTCCAATCAAAAATATGTACAGTTTGCGAACCGAAGAACTTTTTAATGATAGTCGAAAATTCAAAAATGCTACTACAAGAACGAGGCCAAATTATTATTGGGTAGATTCAAAACAGCAGTTCAGAGTGAATTAAAATTTTTTTTATTCAAGTTTTAAGTTTTATTTAAGTTTGAAGAATTTATTTATATTTAGAATAATTTAATGTCAGGTAAATTTTATTATAATTTTTACATATAAATATATATGATAATTATTCATTGCACATAACAATAGGATTAATTTTGATGAATTATTTATTTTAAGGGATGAAGTAGGGTGTCATGTGGTCAAACGCGAAGGATGAAATTTCAAATATAATTAAACCTGTACTAGTTTTGTTAGAGAATCAAAATTTAATGGACCAGATAATTGATCCACGGTGAATCAAGTTTGTGATACGTCCTTTGTGAGATCACGATTATTTCTGCACGGCTGACGCCTCTGTACATTACTCATATACATCTTCTGTAATTTTTGATCCTGCAATCTATGTATGTACTTGTAAATGTCTTTGCTATCATGTCAGAGTTGACTGTTTAAGTTTAATCTTCGACCTGAAATGATTCCAATGCTCGTATAATTATGGGGAACGTGCTTTTCTACCCACACGGGGGAAATTACTTATAAAATTGAACTAATTGTAAATTATTCTACAAGCTCAAGAATCTAGCGCTGTTTCAATTTTAGACAAAAATATAAGAAAGGAGGCTAAAATAACAAATTTAAAAAAATTTTAAATACATAATTGAAGGAGAAGAATATTTTGTTGAATTTTAATTCTTTGCTTTAAATTTTTATTTGAAAAAAAATTCTCGACTAGCTTTTTACACTTGTCAATGTGGAAACAATTTGCCCGCTAAATCGATTGTTTAGAGAAGAGACTCGTTAATTATCATAATAGCGAAAAATTGACACAAGCTTCTTCAATTATTGCGCAAGGTGTGAATTATTGTCAAGAAACATCTTGTATAATTAACTGACAATAAGAAATTATTCTCAGCTTTGTAAATCACTCCAAGACACGTACGTTTTTTCAGCTTCCTGAATCGATTAAGTTTCTTTTAAAATTATAATTAATTTTAAATAATTAAAAAGAATTAAATACATAATAAAATTTATACTGCGCAACAAAACAAAATATGTGAGTGTATGTTCATGTTTCAACTCTTCTTAATTTGACCTAAGGTCGAAATTCCAAGAAATCTTTGTCAGGACTCCAGAGTCGAAAATTCTTCAAGGATAGAAAATGTTAATTGTCGATAAACGAGAGGACGTTGGGAGTTACGAAACAATTAATAAAGCAAGAATCGCAATTTGCAAGGCCAGGAATGCAAACAGGCGGATGACGACAACCTTATAGAATAGAATAAATGTTGAGGCGGCACATAAATTACATTTCATAGGGTTTCTAGTTTCTACATTCCAATTTTGCAATATTAATCTGAAAATCCTCGGATGACGAAGATAGCGAGGGATAAAATTTTTTTAACTTAGAAAGAAAACTAGGCCTTTTCAAGAATTTTAGTACTGTAAGAAAAAATTATGAAGAAATAGATCCCTTTTATATTGAAAAAATGCTTATGGCAGATTCCAGAATCTATTTTAAAATTCCTGGGTAATATTGTTAAATCAAATTCATAATAAATAATCCATTCAAGAATTCGCAGGTGTTATTTTCCTGTGGGTTTATATATTTACACCTTTATCCGCTCAAGGTATTCAAGCAAAAAATAGATTAACTGTCAGACTCAATTATATTTTAACATATAAACCAATCCCACATGTTTTACCATTAACTTAATACAGTCCTTACTGGATCAAACCAAAAAAACATCAAAGATTAATTATAATAAAACTTTAACAAACCCTTCTATTTAAAAATTGTAAACTTAAAAATGTAAAAGCTTGGCTAGATTAAATACCCGATTAAATAAATTATCAGTTATTGTCAAGTAAAAAATATTCATCTTCTAGTTCAAATGATCTAAATTTAATTTTTCAAAACTGATCAACAATTTAGGAGTAGGATATAAATATTCAAAAAACTATAAATATTATTGTAGGAAACAGATAAAATTCCAAAAGCTATTCGTTGGACGCGATCGTAATAAGTTATTTCACCGGTCATCGACCAGTTTGAACCTGCAAAGCCAATTACTATAAAATATAAAATAAAATAAGATAATAAAGTAACAAATTAAGATTTAATAAAACTTAAAACTTTATAAATTTGTAACGCCGAATTCCGAAAAATCGTGAGTCCGGTGGTCTTGTTTGTAACACTGTAACTATAAATTCTTTCCCTAATATGGTCAGGCATCTAATTTTAAAACAAATAATACTTTCATTTTTGACTTACTGCGAATAGACATGATGAAAATCAAAGTTTAAAGACGGCTCTAGAATAATGACTCGATCACTGTGAACAAAACCGCTAAACTGAAAAACTGAAAGTGTCGAATCGAAGTTCGAACTAACTCTGGAACGAACTAACGAAAATAGTGGTGAATTCAGTCGTCAGCAGTGTTGCCAGATTTGTCCAACAGAAATATCGAGACTGAAAATTATGGTACAATCAGGTACAATTATCGTAGGCCGATAAAGAAATTTTTCTTCTTTCACGGTATTCTGTTATAATAATTTCAGGCATGTCCTTTCTGATCGTAATCAATTAAAAAGTGTAGCTGGTGTACAATATTGCTACATAGTTTCAAAAAGATTGAAAGTATATACTGGTATATACGTATCTAAACTCTTAACAAATCCAAAGATTCAAGAGAAATCCAATACAACTTTTTTATAACTGAATTTTATTGTCGAATAACAATATCTGAAAGATAGATTATACTTACAATGATAGTCTAAATAAGAATAGCAATGATAATGTCTTTCAATACATTTCAAGAAAAAATTTTGACGATTCTTAGACCTTATATTATACACAGTATGATATTTTCGCACCTATCTGTTGTAATTTCTAATTCAGAGCGCAACTGGCAGAATCATTACAAATTACAAAGACTTAACTTTCAAGTAAAAAAAGGAAACTTTTTCTGCGATAATTAGATTGAATATAAATTCGCTTAAACCTACTAATATCTTCGGAATGACAAATATACACTTCTTCCCCGTGTTTGAAACGTTTAGAACGCTTTTCAATTTCACATCTTATCTCCTCTATTGAATCGCAGGATATTCTTTTATACACGCACGTAACCTAACAGGTAAACTTGATTAAAAAATATTCTCTTAGAAATTACATGGAATATTCACGCAACGGCGCGTGCTTCAGGTAAAAAGCTCTCCCAATGCTGAATCAATTGATTTTGATGTTTCAACATGTTCTCCAGATATTGTATCAATTCTTTCTTAAAATCGTCAACTCTGATCAATTCAAACCGCTCCACTTCTTTCTTTATCATCTGCGAAATTTTATCGAACTCTTCTTGACCTCTTTCAACTTTGGATTCCCAATCGACGACTTCTGTGGCTGCTTGATTTGTTTTGTCACTACGACCGGATTGTTCGAGTCGAGCTTTGTGTTCGCGTTTCTTATTCAACATCATCTGTGCGTGTTGCCAATTTTGAAAGACCTTTACTCGTTCATGGAAAACCTCCTGTAATTAAAAAAAAACTAAGTTGGTTAATGACAATACTAATTTTACAAGTTTATATTAGGGTTCAATGATAAAAAATAATTCTAATACTCCGTTATCCTTATTTTTTTTACCTTTATCGCTGTAATCAACGAGACGTATTCCCGGAGCATTTCTCCGAATTGATAAAGATCACTATTACTTTGTGCTTTTCTGACGACCTCAATTTTCTCCAAGGTTTCTGCTAATTGTGCCAAAGCTCTCCCAAGAGCTGCTCCCTGTTCGCCATGCCCAAGGACTGCAACAGCTTTAGCTGTTGCGCCAGTACAATTTGCCAACTCTCGCCTCTGATTTGTCAAATTTTCTACAGCGGAATGCAAAGCTCTCAACTGAGTATCCAACGAATCGATTTGCGTCGTTCTTTCCTCGAACCACTGCAAAAAATAAATCGATCTCTTACATCTATGACAAGATCGACGATTAGCAAATGATATGATAGTCATCATAACATTTCTTCAATTAAGCTACAAAATTGTTGTCGAATATTTACTTTCACTTTTTGTAACGTGAGAGCTTGAGAAGCTGAAAAGAAAATGGTAGACAGCTATTTTATCTGTGGTACGAATTCAACATACCTTACCTTCCTAATGTAAGCAACAGAAAATCAGTCATAACCGGTCTTATTCGATTCGTGCAAAAAGTATTTTTCGTATTTTGATAATGATATGGAATTTTTACTTACGGTGTCGTTTTCATCCATTTTGTAAGTGATTTTGTTCACGGTTTCTCCTACTTTGTTGAATAGCCTCATCACTCCAGCTCCGCTCAGGGCCGAAGTATTTGTTGCTTTTGGTAATTCAATATCTGAAAGAAAAAATATAATTAGAATTGATTTGATAAAATCAGAGTATTAGTCCCGTGTTATTAATATTTACCGGCTTTCAAAAAGTCAATGAAATCGGGGTCAACACTAAGAATTGGATGGGCAGCTGTTCGATTCAAATATCTTTCCAAAGCTGCTCTGCGACGTTCAATAAATTCAGTTGAACTCGAGTTTTGTTCCTGGTTCTTATCACCCGACATTTTTATTTTCGTCATACCTGTTTTTATAAATTAATTTTTAATTCAAATTTAAAATAGATTATGAACTTCATAGAATCTTCAATTTAATTTCTAGTAAAGAATCATTTTTAGGATCTACTAGTAAATTAATATTACACATTTTGGAATTTACCAATGACGCTTTTTTCTGGAGCAGGTGGAATTATTCTTCCATTTCTAAGATATTTTTCAGTCAATTTATCGTGGAGACCCAGAAAATCACTAAATCGTCTAACTACGCTGAAACTTCTGCTTCGAAAAATAGGAATGTTGGTTTTCGATTCTACTCGATAGGCAACGTAGGCTCCCATTCCTTCTCCCATCTTTTGTGGAGATGTTACAGTGACTTTCAAGAATACTTCTGACGATTCTGTGGGTACCTAAAACATAAACAAATGTATCACTAATCCTGGAAATAGACTATTTCAAATTATGAAATAACTATTAAAAAAAAATTTTACTTCATCCAAAGACTGAGACTGCAGGTGTTTGTTAATCGACGTGTCGTCCGCATTATCGTTGATAGGAACATCCTGCAGATCATCCATATCGTTTCCCATGAGAGGACTTAATGGTCCTCCAGGAGCAGGACTTGAAACGGTAGAAAAAGAATTTTCTTCAACTGCGTCTCTTAAGGATAATTTTGGTAATTCCGATTGCACGGAGGAAAGTCCGTTGTAGGGAGAAGCTGTGTCCGGTAGCGATTGGTCCTGTAATTTAATAATAACTTTTAATTATAGAGAAAAACATTCAAAATTTGTATTTCTTAAAATGTATATGATTTATAAATTTATTAACTTTTATCTGCAACTGACCTGCAAATCTTTAATCAATCCAATTTAATACCAAAATAATACTTACTCTTGAAAAGTTCTTTCCGAACAGTCACAGCAAACTAATAAATTATGCAGTTTGGTTCTGATAAGTTAATTATAATTATTTTCGTGAATTTCTTTTATTGCCAAAGGCGATATATGAATTCTCGAAATAAAATACGCATGCGTCTTCCTTATCACTTATCGGAAAACGCCCGGTTAAGTAGTAAATTAAATAAATTTAATTGAAAAGTATAAAATTGATTTTTTATCTTAAATATTTGAATTTAAGAAATCGATATTTTATATAAAATCATTAAATACTGGCTCACAAAGAGCAGAATCGTATATTTTGAAACTTATAAAATTTTCATAATAAAAAATTACATACATATTACATATAAAATCCATTTCTTAAGTTATCTTTAATTCCCCTTTTCAAGAATAACAAATATAAATTCATAAAAATACAATACAAAATAGTGGCACCAAAAATCGAAAAATCCCAAAAACAGTGCTTTTCAAATAAATACAAAAATATAAACAAAATGAATGAGTAATCGAAACCGTATAACTGAAAACTAACATATAATACATTCACAGTGTAATATCAACTCCAAACCGTCTTTGGATTAGTATTAAATATCAGTCAGGTGTTGTAAGTTCCATATTATAGTTATATATAATTAAGGTGATTAAAATTCTTTTTAATGAACACACGAAGCATTCTATTTCTGCAAATCTTGCAAATGTCAGTTGCAATGCCACGTCGCATTTGATCTTTGCTTCGAACAATAATCATATTAATTTGCAATGAAATAAACAAAATTTGAATTTTTATTAGAATGGAACAAATGAAAAAGCCGGCAATTATATCCTACTTTAATTAATAAGAGATGAGAAATAATTAACGTGAGAAGAAACAAGAGGAAATGCTACTGTCAAAAGAGGCTGGGTTAGAAAGTAGGAAATATAGGTCATTAAATCTTTTTTAATCGAAAAATTTATATATTACCTGTACTGCGGATGAGAAGATATCATCATCATCGTCATCCACATCATTTTTATCGGTATCGACGTCTTCGTATAACGGCGGAGGTTCTTTATTCCCGGCCATCTTTAATTTTGTGTTAGAGGATCTGCCCCCTTTAAGACTGACCAACATTAAAAATCCTGGAAAACAGGTTTGCCAACATTTGGCGCGAATTTAAAATTTAGATAGAAAATTAATACGGAAAATTAATACAGAAAATTAAATATATTTTTACATCGTTAGCCATTAAATGTAAGTCCCAATATAAGAATTGTTTTTACAAGCATTTTATTCATATCTTTTTGATAACAAAAATTTGAAAACGTTCTAATTTGAATTAATAATTTAAAAAATGAATACAAACAGTTTTCTATAAATCAAATAATTTATATTTCTCCACGCACAACAAAATTTGTACATTATGAGTCGATTATGTACAAATTTTAAATGATAAGGACATTTCGATTTATGAAAAGGCGTTACACTGTCCTAAAGTTAGAACAACAACACCTCCAATGGTTAAAAACATACATAAGTATCGCCCAGTTATGGGAACTCTATAAAGTCTTGCACACATTTTCAGGGAGGATGTGTATAGTAAAATAGTATCTAAATCTTCTCCAGAAGTTCCTTGATAAACATAAGGCCGTACTCGAACTTCGTGTCCAATGCTTTGTATCATCGAACATGCTGTTGTTAATCGTGCAGCCTGAAAGAAATCAAAAATAAGAAAACGCATTCACAATATTTAAATAAATAGAACAGATAATTCTGTTAAATTAATAAAAGAAATATGCAATACCTGAATAAATGGAACAACCGATATTGAAATCCAGAGGATGACATTTAATATCGCAATAAAAGCCGCAGGATTATTATGAACATTAATATTATCGAATCTAAATAACCAAGCGATTCCTGCCAAAGCCCAGGAAAAATTTATGACAGTATAAATACAGACTGCTGGTCCAAGTTCGTCATTGAAGTATTTAAGTAGCGTTTTAAATTCGCTAATTTCCTAAAACAGGTTCACAATTTTTTTTACAAATTACAGAATGCATTTATTGTTTTAAATCAAGGAGAAATAAGTAAATTGGAACAAATTTCATTTAAATGCAATGTTAAAAATATACCTTCATCCATTCGATCGGTGGTACAGTATGCTGAAGTAATTTTGCATGGAGAAAAAATAAATGCGATATTAAAAGTTGCCCTTGGAGACAATAACTCGTTATAATAGTTCCTTGTACCATATCGTGCCATAAGGTACAGATAACTAAGAAGATTTTGAGCAATTCTTTCACTTGATCTGGGCTATAAAAAAAAATAAAAATAAACAAATCGAAATTGGAATGTCTTTCAATTTAAGGTAAAAAATATTAAAATTTAATTGAACAATTTAAATTAAAAATTATAGTGTTTACCTTTGCTGAACCCATTGAAATGAAATATTTTGTGTAACCATCATGATAGTGACAGTCGTAAGGGTCATAATCATCCAAACGACACTGAGTCCAATGAAAAGCCACAAAATTCTGACTAGTCTTTTCTGATTACCTCGATTAACTGGAGTCGAGGACAAAAGAAATGCCCTCTCCATTAAATTTTGCAATTGCTCATTTTCCTTAATTCGAAATAAATAAACGGTATATAAATATCCAACCAAGTGTAAAGTGCTTGGTATCATATAACTGAATGCTGCATTTCCGTGACATATATCATTATTCATAACCACTTTCGAGGGCTCTAATTCTACTACCAAGTGCGTTAACGGTGGGCTTGGTTTATAACAAAATCCACGATCTCTTCTAAAACATACAAGATAAAATTTCGTTTAAGTTTCGAATTAATACACTTTCTCATTTGAAAACAAAAGTAATAATTTACCTAAAACAAGCCATGTATTGTAAAATGTACCCAATGCACATAAAAATTGTGACCTGTACTGTATGAAAATTAGCCAAAAGGCAATAGCACGAAAAATGTTCAGAATCGTCACTGCTAGTTGGTCGTAATCCCATAACTCCTAAAAGTCTTAAATACGGTCTTAATATTTTGTGCTTGCAATAATGTAAAACTGCAGATGTGTTCAGATTTTCATAATCTGGCATTTCAGCTATTTCGCCAATCTGCAATAAAAATAAAATATAATCACTAAATAAACATAATTTTTAAAGAAAACATTAGAAATCTTATTAAAAGGATTTTCATTTACAGAAAATTAAAAAACAACATGATTCGTAATTTAGAACTTACCTCGGTGCTATGTTCCAATTCCGAAAGTAATGATGGAGTAGAAGTTCGCAGATGAGCTTCATTACTTCCATTTGCCGAAGTTGATTCTTTTCCGCTTGCGGAGCCATTATTGCTAGGATTTATCTAAAATATAAATACACACAATTCATGTTTTGGTGTATTGTGTTTGGATTTAAAATTTCAATTGTAAAATAACAGAATAAATATAAAGAGAGAAAATAAATAAGTCGAATCAGTTTACAATCTTTTGCCAAATTTTGGCGAGTGTCCTGTTTCTCATATTTATTACTTATCAGTTTCTCAAATAGTTTTACTTTTGCTACTTCTCCCGAACGAGAAAAGATTGAGACTGAATAAACTACAGTTGAAAAATACAAACACAGGTCTAAGTCTTGTGTTAAGATATGTACACACGACTTAGAAAATAAATGTAAATACATCATTAAGATTGAATGATTGAGAGAATTTAATGAATTTCTATTTAATTACTAATTATATACTAAAAACTAGAGTAATTTAAAAATGAAAATAAGCTCACCAAAGACATATTTGTTCGAAAGAAATCATTATACTTTTGAATGTGAAAGGACAACCTTTGTATTAATAATACATCGTGTGTTCTTCACTAACACACTGCATTGTACTGGCATATCAATCATCCAAGATGACTTTTCACCTTTCTTCGATAATAATTATCTGAACGATTTCACACTTCACAAGTACAATGATCGATATTTCTATAGGTCGAAATAATTAATGAAAATAATAAAAACCAAAATTTTTGTAGGTAGTGATAAAAGCTTTTATTTACAGTATTTTACAATCACTTTGAGTGTAAAGTTAATTTAGAATTTACGCTTTCCTAAGTTGCGAGCCGGTCGCAAGAGGTCTTTGTATTCCTTTCTGTTAACAGTTGGATGGTCTTTCGTTTTTTTGTGTTGATTGCGCTGTGAAAAAATAATGCAACATTGTAAAAAATCTTTAAAAGGAAACCAATCATTAATTGTTTCTAGTATCTATTCACAGTGATATTAAAGTTATATACTCTGTATTATAAAAACCGATAATGGTTTTATCGAAGTTTCTAATTAAAATAAAACTTTTAGCAACTTTAAAAAAGGAGTTACTTTTATAAATTTTTAAAAATTATTTCTTTACCTTTCCAACAGTGAACGTCATTTGTTTATTTCCTCCAGATCCAGTAACTTTCAAATTATTGACTTCTTCAGATTGCAGTCGCTGTCCAAGGCTTGCTCTAAAACAAACAATAGCAATTAAAAACCAACCTGTCAATATTTAAATATTGATAAATTTAAGGAAAAAATGACTAATTGGTACATCTGCATTTTAAAAAGTACTAAACACTCTGCACGTACTTGTTTTTCCTTCGAATCTGGAGTTTCGATCCAGTGAATTCAACGCCTTCTTTAATTTCAAAGAACTTCGGTTTCTTTTCCGAATCTTTTTCCTCTTTGTCTTCCGCGTCAGCATTTTCTTGCCATTCCTTCCGTCTTGCATCTCTCTTCAGCATTCTGTATTTTTTCTGTACCTCCTTCGACCAAACTTTCTCGTCGTCAGAACTGCTATCACGAAAATCTTCATCGGCACTCGTTTTACCTTGAAATGAAAAATACAAAATAAAATTTTCAATCAAGATTGAAAGAAGATCGTTAAAATATTTTTTTTTCCATTTACTAACCGTCATCTTTTTCTTCTTCAAAAGCTGGAGTTTCTACTGCCTCTTCTTCTGCCAGTTTTTTACGTTTGCGTTTTTCCACTTGAGAAATTACGGGATTTAGTAAAACATACTCTTCAGCGTGTGTGTCAATTTGGAAGTCAGGATTTGTGAACAATTCTCCAAAGCGATTATCCTTAAGAAGATTTGACGTTGTTTTCGTTTTCTTTTTCTTTGGATTGTCCACTTCCATATATTTAAGAGCAAGGTCTTTATTAACGGCTGGAAGAGTCTGCTCCAACTACAAGAAATAATAAAATTATATTAAATTTATTAATAACTATAAAAGGTTTGACATAAACAAAGTAATTTATGTTTTAGAAGTTTATTTACGGCTAAACATACCTGAATTTTGCTAGCACGTTCCTCAGCGATCTTCTGTCTAATTTTTTTCATCTTGTGCTCTTCCAAATCGAAGGGTTGTACCATGTCTCTGAACTTTCGGTACAAATTCGCGTTTATGTAATATCCATGCATGTAGGCTCTCAGTAAATTGCTACCCTTGAGATGAGAAATACCCATTTCATCCAATTCTGCCTCGGTGACGAATTTAAAATCGTCATAGACAATTTCCTGGGCTTTTTCTTCTAATTCCTCGGTCAGCTGGTCGAGAATACCACACCACCTCGGTGCGGGACCGAGACTTGGGATGTAGTAAGTTTGTATCTTCGGATTTTCGTTTGCGATGAAGAACATACCAGTGTTTGGGACAACGCAGAGGTCATTAAAGTCGGAATTTGCTTCTACTGCAGTAAACAAATCACCCTGAGAGAGAGAAATTAGAATGTTTTTATCTAATCAGACTTTCAATTTTAAATTTCACAAAGTGGAAAGAATGATCAAATCTGTGTGCGTAATAATAAAAAACTAAACTTCTTAAAACTCACATTGTTCTTATCCCATATTCTCACGATCGAACTATCCATTGAATAAACAAGATTCATACTATTATGGAACTCTATATTTCTGATAGGTAGACCATAATTGTGGTCCTTAGTTGAAAAAGGTTTACTAGATCTCATATCGTACAATAAAACTTGACCAGTGAGTGTACCAACTGCCAAAGTTAAACCTCCTTGGCAATTTAAAGCTGTAATTGATGGGACAGACTTCAAACTGTAAATAACACGATAGAAATTTAGTAAATAACAAATCATAAAATATTCGTCGGCAGTAATAATAAGGGAAATCAAATTAGATTTTATTTATACTAACCCGTTATCTTGTGTGATACAGTGAAATCCACAATCTAGACTTCCTACTTTATTCCTAGTTCTAGGATCCCAACCCTCGACTTTACCATCTTGAGTTCCTGTTAAAAGTAGATGATGAACAGGATTAATTACGCATTTATTAATCGAAGTAGCGTCCGACGAATAAGGTTGGAGAAACTGTCCTCTTTCGAGGTTCAATCGGTAAATCTCGTTACTAGAAAAAGAATGTTACTTGTTAATATTATACAAAAGAAAATGTATAGCCAATAAAATAGACGTTTAAAAAGTACCTTGCTCCTACTACGAATAAATCACAGGATGGATAATGATATTTCATATCTCGACCAAATCGTGGAACTCGTATTCGAAAATATTTCCCTCCTTGACCGTGGAATTCAATGTTTCGATCACTTTGTAAAAAAACAAGCTTAAAAAAAGAGGAATAACCGATTTATGAATAGTTTATAAGATAATTCAAGATATAAAAATTTTTAAATATTGAGCAACAAATAAGTAATAAAATGTTACCAACTTTACTATAATCGTCGGATAGAATCTCAAAAGTGACGACCTCTGCATCAAAGCATCTTTCGAATTTAAGAGCTAAATTCGATACGTCAAAGCATTTGACTCTTGGTTTATAAATGCCAGTAGCAAAAATATAGTGACCATCCTTTGTCATTCGGACGCTTGTGCTCACTGCAGGCATCTCGAAGTCCTGGATGAGTTCTACTCTTCTCCGTATTTCTATCAAAATCAGAATGAAATGAAAAGAGTTCATTACCATCTACTGATGATACCAATAAATACAATCTCATAGATAATTAATTATATATTTTTAAATTATACTCTCCAAACACAACTTACCGACATGCTTCTTTGCTAAGCTTCTTTTTTTCCTGTCAGACAACCACTGAAAGAAAAATTTTAATCGGATTTTTACTACAAGTTTTAAAACCAACGAATTCAACTTAGCTTTACAGTAAAATTATAAATTGTTCTTAAAATGAGTTAAGGACATGTGATAATTAATCATAAAATCAATTTAGTTTCACCAACTTGACGTTTGCAATAATAAATATTTCTCACTAAACTACGCCATTTATTTCAGTCTGTTAAAAGGTTTGAAAGAGAGGTAAATCACCTAGTTTTATCAAAAAAATATTTAGTCAATAATATCAAGCATAAAGATAATAAATATAAATTTACTCTTATGGTAATTACCACACACATGCCTTTAAAAACAATTTACAAATATAACCTCAAAAATGTAACTTACCTCGGGAAGTGACCTTCCAGCACTTAAATTATAAATTTTCACATTGTTCTGATTAGACACTTGCATGATTGCTATTTTATGATCATTTATGCACTCTAAAACTGCAAAACTTTAGCCAAAATCGAAACTTTTTCGAAATAGCTTAGTCAAGATGGTCAAGCTTCAGTGGCTTCAGTCGTCGATGCCGGAATCGGATTCTGGATGCACATGTGACTGATCGGAGGAGGGGTCAATCT
>JAUESI010000038.1:6891130-6910353 GCA_032275145.1 Synergus laeviventris | reverse complement strand
ATGACGCATTCAAAAAGGAAAAATCAGTCATTGATTCATTTCGCTGTACTTAAACTAATATTTGGCTAAAACAAGCATGACAATTATTTTACTTACTTACTTTAGAGCGGTTCTAATTTGAATTTATTGACATTTTAAAGAGTATTATTCGGATATTGTACAATTTGAAATGTTTTATTCTGAATTTCTGAATGAAGTAGAAGGCGATAATTCTTAGCGGTTCATCCTTAATTTGCTGTAAAGAAATATCAGAAGGGCTAAAGTGTAAAATGAGACGAGAAAGTGTTCAGAATCGGATCTGTTGCAGTTCAAGGTCACGTTGGGTGAACACTATGCGCTCAATTCAACAGATGTGTGTAAGCTGGATGCCCATAAATACATTTGCGTTTTGACTCACATTTCCATTTGGAGTAAGTTGATGCAAGGACAAAAAGAGTTTCGCGCCAGACTGGAGGACAGTATTTTGCAACTTATAAGTCGAGGCATGATTTGTTGCTAGCATAAATAAGAATAACGACCTTAGTTTTCCAAAGTGCGATTTCCGAGTTTGGAGTCTGGTTCACTAATACGAGACCTTGAATAAAGGATCTTCTATAAAAGATTCAACCTTTCTTTGAAAACTAGGAAATACTTTATTATCTTTTTATGTACTTCAAAATTCTAATGTACTTCTAATAAAGATATAGATACTTAGAGATAAATTGTGAGAGTTCCGTTCATCAAGATTGCGTGATCTTTTCTATGATGAAAATTAATTGATAGAATGCTCTTGTAGTTCTTTTAATTGTGGTTTACGGTCAACGAAAGTTTTAATTGATTAGGGTTGCTAAAAAACCTGGAAAGTTATGATATTTTTTTTTATTAACATTCTTTGTAAGTTATAATTATTATTTACATAGGAATTTTGAAAATGTTGTTTGCAGCTTTTAAGATGATGAATTTCTATTAATCTTAATTATTAAAGGAAAAAGATAACTTACCAATCGAAAAATACGATTTCAACATTCTGGTTTTGCTACCACGAACTCTGTATCTGAACAAAAACGGAAAACAGTTTCCCAATCGCAAATAATAAACGGCGACTCGATCTTTCATTGAGCTTGCGAAAAATAACGTTTATCAGAAACTCATGTTTTTCAGATTTTTATTTGCTTTTTGTTTTGTTAACTGATTTTTTTTTTCATTTGCTCAGTTTTATTATCTGCTGGGAAATATAAAGTATACGAGAGAATTAGCTGCTGAATTTAAAACTGGATGGCTTAAATTCTAAAATGTCGCAGGCCAGAATAGAAGTAACTTTAATTCGATCGATTCTTGTTACTCGGGAGTTTCTATTCTTATCGAAGTACCCGGTGACGTGATCAGCTGATCACTGAATAGCTTGAATCTGAGGTTCTTTAGAAACTTGTAAATCTGAATTTCACATTCAGCTCGATAAAAAAGTTATGAAGTTATGCCTATTCTTTAATTGCTAGTTTTTTACCTCATCAAGAGAATCAAACGATTCTATTACGATTCATAATCTTGGTTTCGTACGTGATTAAAAAACCTGTATGCTCGTCAGCAAGAAAAATAATAAATAATCGATTCAAGAATTATACGACTTGAAAGTGAATTTACTATAGAAAATAATGAAATAAAAAATAAGATTTTAAAATTATGATAGATAATTAGAAACATTTTGGTATAGATCAATATATACGTGATTAAAGTAACTGGATAATTACGATTCTGGTTTTATATTATTTAAAAATAAAGGTATGGCGCAATATCTGCAATAGATCTATTGAAAATTGTTCACTTTCAGTAACTGAACCAGATGTTTATTTGTACTAGGAAAACACCGAAGAATGTAGGATGCTTGTTTGAACTATTTCTGCTAAGAACAGGAAACTGATTCAAGTGATCCAAGGTCGAATCTAAAACAGACTTAGTGTAAATCAAATTAAAATTGCGATAGAGGAATAATTTTTGGGGACTTTGAAATTTCAGTAATATTATGTTTATGGTATTTTTTCACATCGGGAGTTTAGTTTTTTGGCAAAAAACTGCCCCATAATATTATTATAAACTAAAAGTATGATTGATGTATTTATTTGGAAATTTTTCTTTTGATTTTAGGTGAGTAAAGAGGAACTTGCGAAGCTTGTTAAAGGTTTTGAGGATCAGGACACTTTGACGTCGTCGGGAGTTACCTTAGCTGGCAATAGGTATATATACCTGTCAGGAACAGATCGAGTGATTAGGGCAAAACTGGGTAAGGTTGGAGTACACTGCATGAAGACAAGCCAAGCGGTGGTTGTTTCCCTTTACGAGGACCCAATTCAACCACAACAGGCTGCCTCCGTCGTCGAAAAGTTGGGCGATTACCTCCTGTCCTGCGGCTATTAGGTCAGTACTTATAATCCGTTATATGGTACTTATCACTTATCATTTAGGTCATCTCATTTTACCAGGAAACAAACCCCTATGCTAAGAACCCTACTGCAATTTATTTCCCTCCTGACAAAAATAACTTGATAAGAATTTTATAGTTTCTTTTCCAAGTTTGGACAATTGCCCATCAAGTTTACGAAATTTAAATGGATCCATCGAAAATGGGGCATTTTAGGTTCAATTGAACACTTTTCAAATTATTTATCTGAAGATTTAAAACATAACATTAATTTGTATAAAAATTGCAAAACTAACTTTATTTGGAAAATAGATTCATGATAAATGTCTGTAATCAAGAGCTGATACGTCAGGTCATTAAACACGATCTGAATATTTTTGTTTTTAATGTTTTTGCGGTTATTTCCGGAACAAGATTGTTTATTAGACAGTTGCGACATTTAGATAACCCATTACTTTGAAAGTATGCGGCTCGCCAAACGGTCGACTAGCTGATAGCAAATATAATTTTCTCCAACAATTTCAGTGGGAAATTATCAGCATTGTGGTATGAGTCATCTCGCCTTCTAACATTTTGTTGAGTGTCGCACGCAGACAAATGCTAAACGCGACTGAAGAAGTTTCCTGTGATAAGCAGAGAGGAAAGATTGTAAAGAGGAAGAGAAAAGATCGCACATTTCGGAAGAGGAGAGATATTCTAAATTAATCTACACGCTTAGTTTGTGTGAAAGATGATGTCATGAAATTCTTTAAATTTTATATCATCCAAATTCTTTTAAATACGTGACTCGATTGTCAGTAGAGTTTGATTCTGATTTGAATTATTTTTTCAGCTGCGGCAATTAGTGAGAGTGAAGGTCGCATTCCTGGATATTCAGTTTGCAGCTTGGGAATATAATTTAAAAATAAATTTGAAATTCTTGAAACTGAAAGGAAATGATGAAAAGTATAAAAGTGTCTAGCCTAGAGCTACATTGAAAGGAAATGCTGACTAGACGAAATAAAGAGAAATTGGCTTCTCGTTGTAGCGAATCAAAGTGACTTTTTCGTAAAAATGATTGCACAGCATCTTACTTTCAAGTTCTTGAAAAATAATTGTCAAAGACAGACGTAAGTCTGCCGCGATTCCTATCGTGTGGTTGGATGCCTGTTGCACGCGTTCTTGATGCTCTTCATTGACTATTGCATCAACGTTCAACGAGCGTGAAATAGTCTTTGCATCCGTAACTGCATAGGCGATTTGTCCTTTCGTGATTCGTGCCATGGAGGTGTACCTCTTGTCACGCTCCGCGGGAGTAGAGTAGATTGAGTCACTAAAGCAAAACAGTACGATTTTCAGATAATCTCTTACAGTAACAGTGATGAAATGTTTTTGACAAAGACGAATCGATTGATAATAAGGTGTGATAATTTTGATGTTCATTGAGGCAAGGTTGCAACTATAAATAGCCAACGTCCCTTTAATTTAAAAAAAAATAAATCTAAATATTTTTCCTGCTCTGAATTTACATACTTCTTAGTCTGTTTGGAGAGATACAAATTCATGATTATTTTTTAAGCTTCTAACAAGGGGTCAACCACATATTTCAAAAGATTTAACTGAATTTATGGAATTCAGATTTATATTTTGAAATTCTTTGAAATCTTAAAAATGTTGATATATATCTCAGAATTTAAAGAATGTCGAATATCAAGAATATCTTGTAATATATAGTAAGCACCAGTAATATTGAAGTGGTCGAAACCTCGGCTTCTAAGTTTATTATACATATTGAAAAACTGACACCTTCTTTCAAATTTACTTAATGGGAACATTTAAAAAGGTTCGAACTTTAAAAATACATTACATAAAAGAAACTACTACAATTATCTTTAATTGTTTGCCCCACCTTAACCATAATTTATTGACTGAAAGAACCTCCGAAGCTTTTCCACGAATAGAATTTTATTAATAAGTTGTTTACTTTTGTTTTAAAGATAATATATTTTTAAAAGTAGATTTTAGAATTCAAATTTAAGACCAGACTTAATTGAATATCAGAAGAATCTATAATATTTTATACATAAAAAATTGAAAGGCTTAATTATACTTGAACCATTTCATATTTGTAACATTCCAGGTGGAATAAACTTAAATCCGAAGTCATTAAAAATCAGATTATTCCAAATTTAAACATTTAAAAATGGTCAAAGTTAAAGCGAGTATGTGTCCACTTTTATTATTAGGATGTCGAATCATTTAATCTAACCGGATATTTTCGTTTTCTTTTTTGTTTCAGTGACCTCTAGGACGCAACACAAATATCTAATATTAATAATAACGATACGGTCGATGATTTTTTAATGACAGCGAATGGAGTGAACGCGCCGTGCCGCACGAGACGCACCAAAGCTGCCGCAAGTCTGCTGCTCGAAATGATGATAGCATCAGTATCATCATCATCGTCATCGACAGCAGCAACGTAAGCCAGTCATCGTTCTCTCTTCTTCAAGTCGACATGGAACATCCGCGAAAAGGAAGGATACACACGCACCTCACACTGTCACATGCACTCGCCTCCACCGCCCCCCTCTTTTTCTTTATCGCTCTTTTTTTCTAATTTTTGTTCTATCCATCCTTTGTTTCTCTCTCTCTCTCTCCCCTCTCTCTCTCTCTTTCTCTCTCACGAATCAACTCCGGTGGGGGCGATCGTGAATTGGATTTCCGTTGAGTCACAAAAATATTCAAAAATATTCCATCTTATTTCACCAAAATATTTCGGTCTTATAATCCATAAATTGCATGGATTTTATCATTAGTTAGTTGTATGTCATCAGGATGCAGTTGTAAAGAACGGCACATAATCGTGTCGTTCTCTAGACTCGAATGAGAGTGAGTTGCTGGACAAATAAGAGCGCGAAGATACATTGCTTTTTGTAATAGCGATGCCTTCTTTGTGTCTCAGTTGAAAAACCACACCATAAGCGTCTCTCAAATTTGCCTTTTGCTGCCGGGAAATAGAAGGCAAATCGTGCGACTTCAACCAAATTGTGTACTTGACCGCTTGCGCGGCGCTTCGCTGATGGAAAAAAACACATAACTAAGTTAAGTGTAAACGATAATAATAATAATTAATATTAAAATGAAATAAACTGTTGTGTTAGGTTACAGTTTTTTTAGCTGCGAAAAGTGTGTGAGAACGGAGGACAGAAGGAAAGTTAGATAGAAAGATTAAAAAGAGGGGGAGAGAGAGAGAGAGAGTGAAAAAGGAATTGAAAAAAGTGTGCGTGTGACTGTGTGCAGATGAGGAAAAACTTTGAAACTCTTGAAGAATAGAAAATCGAAAACAGGGCGAGCATGCGGCAGCGTGAGCGACGCGCTCCCGAAAATTTTCCGGGACCGTTGCTCTAATTCATTAGATGCGGTCCTTTTTAGCTATTTACTTGTCTTATTATTGCTACGTGTAAGAAAATAGTGGAAAATTCGCTAAAAAAATGATATTGAAAATGAAAGAGAGAAATGATGAACGACGTGTCATATTGCTGAGATTTTTATCGAGGAAGTTGGGCGTGGTAGCTAAGGATGAAAGGGCGAGTCGCGACGATTACACCTACATACCACACATGAAATGATACCACACACATTTTTAAACAAAACACACACAAAAGCGGTGAGAGGAATACGAACCGCGATGTAAATGTCAATGGTACGCCGAGTAAATCGTCCTTCTTTTCTTAGGAAAAAGGAGAGAGAACAGAGAAGTGACAGTCGAAATAAGTTCAATGTTATGCCTATAGCGAGCAGAAGTAGTAGAAACCGGTTGGATACTTTTTTTTACACCTCTAATTTAAATTCTCCAATATTTGACAAAAATTTGTAGCTCAAGGTCCGAAAAGTGTGCGTGAAAGAACTATTTTCTACGGATTTTGGTAAAGCTTTTTGTACCACTAGAAGAGAAATCTTGATCTCGTTTCTTGCGCAGATTTTTCGGGTCTTTTTTTTTTTGTATGTTTAAGTAAGATTTTTGAATTTTTCTTGTGTGCCATAGTGGACAGCAAAGAGCCTAAAAGAAATACTAGTACCGATAAAAAGGACGTCATCGCGGTTCACCTATCACTGCGACCGATTCGCAGTCATTCATTGTCACTCTGCTGCTACCGACTATTAACTACTACTATTACTGCTATCGCTACTATTACTATTATTGGTTGCTTGTCAATTCGTGTGATGCCAAGCAGCGGCCCAAACTACTATGTAATGATTTTTATTGATAACAAGAAAAGAAAATAAAAGATTGAAGTATAACTAGAGTCGAGAAAATTTAAAGGTCGCATTATAAGACAGTTCAGTCGTTCTTTCTTTTGTCTTAACTGTTCCCAAAGGATGTCTGTCGTTCGTATGAACGCGCGATCCAAACGTCGAGACGAGGGAAAAGCCTCAAACCATGAAGATATTTTGAAACAAAAAAAAAAAACATGAGAATTTTTAGATGAAAGAAGGTTTTTAGTGTAATTTTTGGTTGTATGATCTTGCCCTTTTAATTTGGAAATTTTATTAAAAAGTTAAACATTATTTAGATGTTGGTTTTGTGTCTGATTTGTTTCGTGTTTGTTGAATTGTAATTGTATTTGCAGAAATCGATAATTCCCCTCGTTCGGCGATCGGTCGGGGTGTATTTATATTTTAAGGACAGGACGAGAGAAAGAGAGAGAGAGAGAGAGGAAAGTGTGAGAGAAAAGAGGGCGAAAAAGAACTCTGACGTTAGGTGTAGCTTTGTAAAATGAAACTTTCTCCGAACATTTTTTTGCATACGTCGAAAGTAAGATTGTGTTAAGAGAGTAATAAATTTGTATAAAGTGGTGTACAACGCGTGTTTGCTTTGACCTGCAAAATAGAGCCACAATCTCAACTCAAAACTGTTTTTCCTCCTCGTAGAATTAGGTGGATGAAAATTTTTTATTTTTAAAGTTAAATAATTTCAATATTAGCGATCAATCTTTTTTAAAATTTAGAAAAATTTTAAGTTTCTCATTTAACTTTCAGTTCAGTTGAATTCAAAGTTTGCATTTAATCGAAATTTTTTAATTCAAAGCTTCGAAACGCTAGAAAATCGTGGTAACAAAAGTATCGCCCTCAATTAAAAAGTCTACGAATTTAATTCTCATTTTTTAATATAACTTACTAATAAACTAGATATTTTTTTTTTACTTTCAAGGATGCGTAAAACTAGCAGCAGTTAACGAGGCTTTAAAGCCGCCTTTCTAACTTTCGTGTTGGTGGAATCGTCTCTTCATATCGAGGCTATGCATATGAAATATGCCAGAGACGATTTTTGATCTTAAAAATATCATCGAGCATCTCTTTTAGAATTCTTCGAATTTCATCTCAAACTACTCGTCTGAGAAATTGCAGAGGAATTGCAGCCTTATATCAATGGAAAAGATTTTATAATATCAGAATTATTAACAAAAATCGCTAACATGTGTCTGAATTCATGAATTTAATTTACTAATTGAATTAATTTTAAATTCTTACCTTCACTTCGAGTAGATTGGAACAAAAAATTGTATTTGTTTTCAATTTGTATAGTTCAATTCTCCCTTACCATAAATGAAATTTTCAATTTTGCAGTAAACCTGAAACCAATTTATTCTAATTATAAAATATAATTTACATAAAACTCGTTTTAAACTTGCAACGGTTGAAATAAAAACAACTAAATTATTCTTTGAAGTCCAATAAAATGATAATCAATATCTGAAGGCAGGGGGTTAATAAATAAAACACTGAACGACTTTCCTACGATTACTTTATTATAATTTAAAAATTATATTAAATATAATAATCGCATTACCGTGATCGTTTATCGTAATTCATTATATTATCAAGAATCTCAATTATTCATATATTATCCATATTAATGTTATTAAGAATATTATTATCGTTATCGTTACCGAGCATGTAATCGCATTATTAGTAACATTACAACATGTTAAGAATTCTATCAACTTGCAATCGTAAATCAATAATAACATTCTCTGTCTCACTTATTCATACTCACTCACACCCAACACGATCGCAGTCTCTTTCTCATTTTATATTTCACACGTTACAAATCGTCTACACGTTTAAGTATGCTATACTCGCGCGCGCGCGAATACTCTTTTTTTTATTTATATATATAATTAATCATCCATTATTCTTGGAGAATAATTTGACGATTGCGACGATATTAATTACCCTAATAATAAGGACGATTATCGCAGTTTTGCGGAGTCCTCGTAAACGTTTCATAAAACGTGCTGAGAAACATCTCCGGAAATTTCACAATTAGAAATTATTTATTAATAATATTTTATTAATAATTTCTTATTTGTCATTCGAAAACTTTTAACTTCGAAGCTCTACACGCTGTGTAGAACCGAGTAAAATATGTATGTTATTTATCGACCATAGTCGATAAAGCGTCCTTTCCAAAACTGAAAATTTTCCCTTGTAGAGATTTTTTTTTAAAAGACCTAAACTCGGTGCATTTTCAACCCAATGTCGTCCGAGACACTTTGTACTACCCATAAATAATTAAACAAAAAAATGTATCGCCAATAAGTAAAATCTAAATTTTGGCACTGATTAGATAAAAATTAAAAGTAGTTATTATTCATTGAGAATAACTGAGAATAACTTTGGAAATTAATATATTTACAAAAAGAAACGTGACTTTTTGCGTACCACCTGAAGATAAAATAGAATTTTAATCGAGATTTTATTGATTAATAAAAATGTGTATAAAATCCTTTTAGAATAGAGGCGATATTAGGCCGTTGTGATAATTGATTATAATTTTTTTTCTTTTTTAGCAAACGGCATTAATCGGCGTTATTATTAAGCTAGGCTTCAATTCGAACTCGCTAGAACGTTTCTGAATCACATTGCGTACTTTTAAATGGTCTGTGCAAACGTTTAAACACATACTCAGTAACCAGAGTCTACCAACGTCACGACAACATTATTATACACGTATATTTATCTCTTTATCGCAAAAAAAAACATACCACTACCCCGTGCTGAAAGGGTTCGACAAAAAAAGAACAGGCTTTCTCTCTCGCTCTCACATTCGTCTACGACAATCATGCGTTCTTAGTTTTTTTTCTCTATTTCTTAGTTCGCTTATTTGTTACCAAAAGGCAGGAAAGATGAAGATACGATCGATGGTGATTTTGTTCTCCGTCACCTCATTGACTTCGTGAATGTCAATTTAAGTCCGTTAAGCGATCCTCGCCCTTACTTAAATACTTAAGCTTGCGGGAGTTTCAAAAAGGATTGTCCTGCAACACAAAATAAATAGCTTTTCTTTTTTTTGAAGAATCATATATTATCAAGTTTTTATTTTTTTTCATCAGTTATAACAATCTAAAATTTATAAATTAATGAGAAGTATTATGTATTTATTACATGAATACTCGTGGAAATGTAAAATGCAAGTGACAACCCCCTCTGAGAAAAAGATATTTCAGTATGAACTTTATTTATTTTTACAAGAACTTAATTCCTTGGTGCGACTCCAAAAGATGGTCAACAGCCTCTGGCTAAGTGCCAATTACTAATACTGAAACAAATATTTTCATAGGAATCATAATTCATTTTTAATTTTAAGAAATCTAAATTTTTTGAAATAATTCGAAATGCAGTGATATCTTTTAATATCTTTTTACATCCTTAAACTATACACTCACTTCCAGATTCCCAGTTTATAGAAACAATTTTCATGACAGAATTGCTTTTGAGACTAAAATTAAATGACTGAAGATTAAGATATTTTAACATAAGTTTTAAAAAAACTATCATAAGTATGACATTCTGGTTTGATAAATTACAGGATTTGGGTAAATGAATTTGGAAAGACGTACTTCCCTTTTAGTATTACTGGACGATACAGCAGCAAGGGTTGCTAGAAAGAGTTGTGGTGGCAAAGTGGTTTTGTTGATGATTTTCTTCACACTGTCGTTGGCGATTGGTTACCCTGGCGCACCTGGGCTATTGGTTTTCGAGAGAATAGTGACGCGACCTCTTCCAAAAATTCTTGAAAAATCCTTTCTTCTTAGGTGTGTCGCTGGCATCGACTGAAATAAAAAAAATAAAAAACACCATATTATATAAAATATAAAGCCAAATTAATTACATTACAAACTTAATAAATTAACATTTCATTTTGAACTAGGATATCATAAAACTTTAGTTTCCGATTTAAAAAATCTTTAACTGAATAAAAAATTGTTCTTCTTTAATCTGATGTCAAAAATTAACTTCATCAGAAGGATAGAGGTGGTGCAAACATATTTTAAATAACTTACAGCATTGAGAATAAAGAGGACGTGACAAAACTGATATTGCTTCCGAATTGTTTTTCTTTCTTTTTTTTTATCGAGGTCGAATTAATTGAGCTGTTGGTATTATTATTCACAGTATTTTAGCCACGTTTCGACTTGCAGTATGTTAAGCGAGGGAAGTCCGACAATGTATGCTGATCGAATCATAAGCAGCACCCCTTCCGGTAAGTCGGATTAAAAGAACAGCAGAATAACGAAGTTTTAAAGTTTTACTCTTAACCAATGCTTAAAGAATGTTCAATCAATAAGAGTCATCTACGTAAAATGACTAAAATTTCATAGTCAAATGAAAAATATTCTAGCTTATAATTTTAAAACCAATATAGACTTTATTGTCTATTTTCTAGATTCAGCAGGCTTAGGTGTAGAATGTTCGTGAATATTTAATGGAAAAGTTACTACGGTTTATCGCGTTTTTAAGAATTCTTCGAAATCATAACCATGTGACCCATTTTCTAAATTTATAATGAGAGCCATTCTTACCAAATTTTTTTAAAAATTACAAACTAAAGATTTCTTTTTTTAAAAAACATTTCAACACTCTCTGCAATTAATGTCTTTGATTTTAAAATTCGGCTTGATACTCTTTCTAATATGTAATTTGTATGACCAAAAAAAACAAATTATCCCATAAACCAGTAACCAATAAATTGTTTGAAAAATAAAAAGACTATTTATTGTGAAGTATAAAATCTAATATTTTTTTATATTTGTGGAAAAATCGCCACAAAAAGTAAATTTGCAACTAGTGGCGAAAAAAAATTTTTATTTTGGTAATCCTTTCAGTTTTTTCCTTATTTTCGTATTCTTATATATTAATTTCTAATTCGCTCATTTCTCCCCTTTGATTGGAGGGAATTTCCAATGAATGAAGGCCAATCATCCCAAAAGGCACCCTTCCATAGATTTCCCTCCTGAAGAATTACGTTTTTTTATTCTTTCTCTTGTCGAGTAAAAAAGACAAAACGACGAGAGATAATAGGTCTAGGTCTCGATGGATTTCCATGTATTGGGAAAGATAAGCAAGAATAAAAATCGAAGTATGAATAAGCATGCTTGGTGAGGGATGCAGAGGGATGCTGCGCGAGAGATCGGACACACCCGAGACTCTGCGTCTATGTGCTATAGGTATTCTATTGGTATTGATCCGCACGCACCACTCTCTCCGGACCCAACGCTATCTTTCGTTTCCTACTCCGTTCATTGACCCGAATATGTACTTACAAGCAAAGTTTAATAATTCATTGATTATTTATTAACAAAGTCAAATTCTCTTAACTTCCATTCTCAAATATTAGGAATTTTCTGTTGAATTAAAAACTCAAAATAATCTGTCAATGAGATTAACATTGAAAAGAGGAATTTTATTAGACTAGGGTCTAATCATATTAATAAGAGTATTTTTCCAATTTATATCGCTGAAAGAAAACGAAGATAAAAATTATATAATATATACAAACGTTTAAAGGTACCCCCTTACTGTTCGCACCATACTCTAAGCTTTATAACACTAGTAGTTTATCCGGCGTTACACGGGATTTTGAGAGATTTCAAACTGACTTTAAGGTCTTTAAGGAATTTCAAAGGACATCATGATTTATTAAAGGATTTTAAGACGTTTAGACTGATGCGAGGGGTCAACCACTCTTGAATTTTCGTGCAACCGGAATATATTCCCAAAACAATATTTTAGAATAAGGATAGAAACTGAGTTCAAATGTATTAAAAAATTTGAAGTGATTCAAAAATATTTTGAAAATTATTGAGTATTTTAAGTGATAACAGAAGATTTAATTAAAGGGATTTAAGATATTTCAAAAGATCTAAATTAAATCAAAAAATATTTCAAGATATTTTAAAAGAGTTTGAGCTGATTTCAATATATTTTAAAAGTTTTTCCAGAAACTTCCGAAGATTTCTTGAAGCAAAGGAGAATTGGGGAATGTCATGTCAGAGAATTTGTGAATATTTAGTAATACGTCGAAAAATGTCGGAATATATTTGAATTTCAAGAACACATATTTGAGAATTTAAAGAGTATCAGGAATATCAAGAATATCTCGGAATATTTAGTAAGTGTTACAGAAATTTAATTTAAATTTAATTTTCAGAAGGTTGGCAAATTTTTTAGAAATTTTATTTGACTTTAAGGAATTTCCAGGGATTTCAAGAGAGTTCAAGATATTAAGATTTTTCAATTATTTTAAGATTTCATATGATATTTCCAAATGATTTTACGGTATTTCAATATATATTTCAGATTTTTCTATTAAAAAAAACAAAATTCAGAAGCAATTTCAAAATATCTAAAGTGGTTTACATTCATGATAAGAGATTTCGGCCTAAAAAGTAAACTAGTAAGCAGTGTGAGAAGCGCCTACGAAAATAACCGAGAAATATTAATAGTTTTGGTATTCACGACGGAGACGAAGTATTTAGCGGTGGGAGAGAAGATATTTTAGAGCACTGTGACTGTGCACTCGCACTGTCTTGTTTCGCTCTAAATTCGGCCCTTGGTGCGGGAGTTCGAATGAGCAGCTTTTCAAAAAGACAAATTAGATTTCCCATCATTCTTTCCCGGATTACAAGCCACAATTCAAGAGATTTGACTTCTCAAATTTCTTTAGGTTCTGAAAATTCATATTTTTAAATTCATTTCCATCCTTCTAGATTTAGAAACATATTTGTTAGAAGGTTCAGTCCACGATAATCTCTCTCTATTACACACCGAGTTTAAAATCTATAAAATAAAAAAGCAAATTAGAGAGTTATACTTTCAATCAGACCAGAAAAAATGTAAAAACTTGGCTTTCACTGACGAATTAAAGACTACAAAAATATTTTCAACTTTCAATTTTGGTTTTCAAGTATTAGAAATAAGTGATTTTTTCAAAAGTAATACAATTTTTTGAAATTTGTCTTTGGAGTCGAAAGATTAGAGATTTGCGACCTTGGGTTGCACATGTTTTCTACGAGAGAACACAAAGATCATATTTAGATCTCAGAATAATCTGCAGATGTTCAGTTAGGAAGAACATCGTCTCATGGACCCAGTTGCTCGCCCTTTTGAAAAAAATTTCTGACGAATAGAGATCCTTTTAAGATTATCTTTAAGATTATCTTTATTTTTATTTACAAGTTGGAGAGGCTTTCGTTCCAATTGAATAAATTAATTCTCTTTCAGATCCAATTTTTAATGTCTTAATGTGAATTTTATTTAAAAAATTCAAACAAGAATATTTTACAGAATGCTTTCCCAGATTATTCGGGATGCAGCGGGACTTCGGGTGAGATAGTCCAGTTTATTTTCGGTGGTCGTTTGCGACAATATTTCCACGATTTCTTATTGCCGTTGACGAAAAGCTAGCGGAGCTTAAAAATAGATAATCCACGTTGTCCCTTTCACGTTAAGTCACACAAAACCAAACCTCAAGAAAATTAAAAATGGATGAAAAATTGTCCTCAAATTTCATAAAAATTAAGAGAATTTCAATAAATTCAGAAGATTGCAGAAGTTCCAAAAATTTGAAATATTGAATGAATAAGAAAATTTAAGTTTTTCAAAATTGGAATGTTTCCAAATGTAGTAGTTTGCTACATTTGCATTTACTACAAGCTTCGAATTTTAAAACTTTAAAGCTTTGGAAATTTTACAAATTATTTGCTATAAAATTTCCACTCTGAGTTTGTTTAAAATTAGGCGACTTTGGAATTTATACGCTTTCAAAATTTCGTACACAGCAATTTTTCTTCAAATTCTGAATTACTTACCCGGATATGGCCCAGAAGGTGAAACATTATCCTTTCCTCCTTTTCCATCTTTACTTCCACCTCCTGAAACAAAATAAAATTTTCGATTTTAGAAAAAAACACTTTCTGCCTTCCTAATATTCTAAGATAAACATTCATGGTGAATAAAAATGGACATCGAGAAATGAAGAACATGAAGACGATAAGAATAGAAATCAGCCCTAAAACTAAAACAGAGTGGAATATAAATTTGTTATGCAGCTTAGTTTCTAAATCTCAAGTGCTTTTTATAGAAAACATAAATTTTAAAGTAAAGTAGGCTGCACTCTGACAAATAAATTTAATAATTTTTCATTATAATCTTCCCCTAAAGAGAAAAGCGATTCATTTCGAATTGAAGACCTAATCTTTTAGATTTTCATTTCATATTTTTACATTTGAATCTTGAAAAAGTGGCGCAAAACGTATTTATCAGAGCAGTCGCTGAGTTATTTATTTTCTCTCATTTCACAGAAGCATGCTTATTAGGTGAGATCGAATGTAAGCAAACGCAGGTTCTATTATGGTTTTCATGCCATTGTGGTTTCGAGTAAAATATCTCTGTCTAGCAAAGAGTAAGAGTATCTGTATCAGTTGTCCGGAAACTGTTGATAGGCAAGTGATCTGTAAGACAAAGATAAGGTGAGTCCTGTGTAAAGGAAAGTAAAATAAAAGCAACGAGAGATTATAAAAAATAAAATTTGAAAGCTTACAAATGAATGAGAAGTATTGGATGCTTTATTGAGAAATAATTTAGAGCAAAGCCATAATATTCAAAAATAATTTACAATTTTGAAATAAGGAAGGCAAAGACATTTATTTTGAGAATGATAATAATAATTGACATTTAAGTAGATGACCGATTATATAGAGAAATATGTATATGCAAAGCATGCCATTTATCATTCACTAGTGTCACGATAATGATAGCGAGGCTGTCACTTCTAACTTCTAAGAAAGCAATCTCAGCAGGAGGAAATGAAGCACACCTACTACAATCGATAACAGAATAAAATGGAGTTCGATCTTTGGGGCAGGAAAATAAGGCAGTTGATAACTTATCGTATGCTTGTATCGAGACATCGTCTTTAAGTACTATTTTATTTTTAAAAAAATATTAGCAAAAAAAAAAGGAAAAAGAGGGAGCTCGGCCTAAGAGCAGGATTTAATTCCGAGAGTGACTCAGGATTATATTTTCCATTTCGAGTTTATAATTTAGAGACTCTCTAGTATCCATTTGGTGATTTAAAATTTTAGTACTGACAATAATCCTTATAACACTCCTTATAATTGCAATAACATTGTAAATCTAATTAGACTAGAAATAAGAAATTAAAATTTCTGATTCTGAATAAATAATTATAACAGGATGTCTACTCGTCTGATATTGCACCTGCTGAACATATGGAAGATGCAGCACAGGTGAGATGTGAAATCCAATGGAAGACACTTTTTCTCCTTTAAACTCGACTTAACAGGAAGACATACTAGATCCACAGTTCATACGAAGAAACGAAGGAACTGAGACTAAAAGAACTCAAAGAGAGTTAACGGGAAAAAGTAGACTCGGCATATATAGAATAATAAATTTATTTTTCAGAAGGAGACGACGTGGAAAAGATTAAAGTTCCAAAACTGTTCCTGAAATGAGAAAGGAATAAATAGACCTTTTATTCCCTGAAAGAAAATAGCAGAACTTTTTATTTTTATTGTCTACTTTTTTGCCTAAACTTTTTTTCATTAATTATATCTATAGATCGTCAAATTTTATTTATCCTTTTATTTATTATTTTAAAATCCGTCTGAAGAAAATCGAGTTTTCGAAACTTCGTTTCATTTTACAGGAATGCTTCAGAGTTTAGCTTTAGACTCTTTAGACTCATTTCTTAGATCAACTGTGGCACGCGAGCAGAGCTCGTCTCGATACCAGTTTCTACCGTTATTCCTTCAATAAAAGAGATTCATTTAAAAGCGAACACATAGTGATTTCTCGACTGGCCTTTGCTCGCAAGTGCGAGCAAACTCTGTTACCATTAAACGTTATCGAGACACATGAAACTCAACCAACTCCACAAAACGTCGATATATTCATGTACGTGTTCGTCAAACTTCAGCGTAATCTCCCAGTACTTGCAACGTCGTATAATAGACAAAAATACAAGAGAATGTTCTAAAAAAAAAAAAATATATTAATTTAAACAAACATAATAACTCATTTTATGTTTTATCAGGAGAAATCGACATGTTGATTTGTCGATATATAATAAATTCATAACAAATATGTAACTTAGTAAATAACTAAGCTTTCAAATATTTTTTAATCTCAAGAAATCTTCTTGGAAGGAAGACCAGTACATATTAAGATATCAAAAATGTAGAAGTCTACCGAGATTTCTCTGCTTATGGTTTTTATGAAAGAGGAATCTTGTCAGATTCTGAGGAATTCCAGAGAGAATTTTCCTTTGCACTTTCTTTTAGAAGCATTTGCACTAGTGCAGACGAATGCATTAGCAGAACAGAGTGCTGAGAAGTGAAGAAGATAACCAACCAGAAACAAAACTAACATGAGGTCAGTAATTACCTGTTCTAAGACCGGTCTACCCATTTCCCTACATTACTGTTTAAATTACTCACACAATCAAGACTCATATATATATACCATATATATAATTATATATACGTATAGTATATAGTGAAATCAATTACTCTTGGAGAGTCAAGAGCCACCAAGTGCCATTAGTCTTCACTCTGACTCCTTCACCACTATGTGATTAACTTGAGATATTAAAAGGGGGAAGTGATATTAAAAGTTTTTGACTTTAATTTTCAATGCCATCAATTTTTCCCTTTTAAAGGGAAAGAAGGAAAGCATATTGGAATTATTTTTATAAAATGTTTAATAATTCTATCATAAAAAAGATGTATATTGAAAATGAATTTGTAAAGAATTCAGAAAATTAAAAAAATCTTTCAAAATCTGTTGAAATCCAATAAAAAATATTAAAATGAGATTCCAGTTTCGATCAAGGGAAGCAACTTTCATCTGCAACTTGAGAGTGAAAAAAATTTGATTAGAAAAGAGACGAGGAAAAAATAAACTTTAATAGTGAGGTTGAGAGTTATAAAATAGTGAGAGTGGTCGAGGGCAATGTCGGCAGCTGAGGGTAGTTGCCTCAGCCTCTGAATATAAATCAATAAGATCATGGACGAGGAGAAGAGCACCGAGGTGCATAAACCCTGAGTCGTGCGCCAAGGACGAAACTTTCTGATCTTTTTTTAAAATCTATATTCTATAAATTCAATCATACTTGTTTCAATTTTTCTAATCACTTTGAAACAAAATCTGGGCTTGAAAATCACTTCCTCAACAAGTGTTCTAAATTGAAAACGTCCAAAGTATAAAACAATTAAAGTCGACAGCTTTCCAGAAAAGTTAACTATTTGTTGAACATGTCAGACGTTTTACTATAAATTGTGACGTATCAGAAATGATATTGATACGCGTGTAGAATGACGATGACGTCTTCGTTACAAACGCCTACATATCATCATTAAAATGACCGGAAACTGATGGGTGAATATGCATGTGTGCATCGCAATTCGCAATATATCTCTATATACGTATAAAGCGTCACCGAGAGCGTCAATGTTGCAGGCTGTCATTCAACCTCAGTTCCGTGAGTCAAACTCTCGGTCTTTATAATGTGCGAAAATACCAGTACCGTATCTTCTTTTCGTAAATTCCCTTTACTAAAACATAGAACGAAATTACCACTTCAGTAATTAAATTAGTAAATAACTCAATTCTGAAAATAATGTAGAATATTTTTGATGAGAAAAGTTTTGGAAGAGACTCAGTGATTCAGTTTCCTAACCAGGTCAAAACTAGTTTCTGGCTTATAATGCGGAAAGATTAATTTAAGGGTCATGAAGAATGGGGTGGATTGGGGAGAGAATATAGGGGAGAAATATTATACATAATATATAATAGTACTTATTTAATTAAAAGGAAATTAAAAGGAAATTAAAATGACAACAGTAGAACATTAATCAAACTTCTATGATCAAGAGTAAATTATTAAGTATTCTAATTTTAAAAGCAGTTAAAAATTTCCACCCTGATCACATTTATAATGAGAATTGACTCCCTCAGTTTGAAACAACAGAGGTTCAATCTATAAATAGAAGAAAATTAGTTCTTCTAGAGTTTCGAATGACAGCTGTTCTTTTTCTTAGAACACTGTCTGTTTAGAAATTAAAAGTCAGAAAACTAATTCTTACACATAATTTATTTCAACCCTCTTCAATGAAACACCTTTATTGAACAACAATAAAAAAATTATTTTGAAAAGAATTGAAGACTCTTTTTGTTTTTGGATTGGTAGGATTTACTAATTTACTAATTTCAATTGCTTGAAGCAAATCGAGCAATTGACAAATTACTCTCGAGCGATCAGCAAGTCAAGGGAAGTGATTTCTATGGCCTCTTGGGTTAAGGGAGCCGGCTATAACCGGTAAAAAGTATCCCTTCGAACTATTAAACTCATTTCATTGAAAAGTGTCCCTTTGAATTAAATTCTTATCAAGTGATAGGCAAACGTTTATTTGAACTCTGACTTCCATTAGGAGTGATTAAGAGAAATGGCAAATTGATAAGTTGATAAAAAAAATGC